>JARHVA010007121.1:375000-527500 GCA_037957365.1 Torreya grandis | reverse complement strand
ACTTATAAAAAAGATTGTCCACTCACTCTTATCTCTATAATATTTAGTTATATTTTATATGTGTTTCTTTAGATTTTAATGAGATATATTTTATAATGTTACAGACACTCTTAAAAGTTTCAAGTATATATGTCCCCCATAAAATCATCATATCACTCTAGGTGTCTTAACCTGATTAAAACTTAGTTTACAAACTTCTCAACAAACACCTATACAGGTTACTTATCTTATCACAATGACTATTTCTAAGGGATTTTTTTATTAGACCAATACTCAGTTGGAATAAAAAGTAATGATTGTCTATATAAAAAGTATTCAAGGTGTTAACATGATAAAAATTTCAAAACAAATCAATTTAGACACCATAGCTCATAAGATTGTCCTCAACTATACCAAGTCACTGCATTAAGATAATTAAGCCTAATGATCTTAATCAGGTCAAAATATAAAATAGACCTCAACAAAGTTATACAAACATCCAAAACTAGTGTATATAGGTGTGTCAATGATGTTTTAACACCTAACTTGCATTTAATGACTCAATTTCATAAAATTCACTCAAAAATCCTCCCTCATTGTCTTGTCATTCTCCCTCATGAAACTAACATCTCTTGCCTACAGTATGGTGTTAAAAGTCACATGTAGCACATATCCACTTGTCACATTCATGCTTCCTATGACCTCATTAAATTATTTCATATCTTATGAAAGACTAAGTTTGTTAACAACTTGTTTAATCAATGAATTTCCCAAGTTATTAGTTATTAGCTTATTTGTTTAACTGATGAGTAGGGTGGACACTCCATCATTATGAGTCGAGATAGACTTGGGCATTGTTGATATAATGTCATCTACACATTCACTCACTAAACTTGTATTTAATCCTACGAAATCAGTGGAGATCACTTGAACATGTTAGATTCATACAATCCTCAAAGTTTGCCAAGTCCTTTTCCTCTATTAATAAATTTTTTTTATGAATAGTATAATTTGCTTGAGTACCATGACATATGTTCTCATTACACCATTCAACCATAGTTTTTTCATCAATCAAATTAGCAACATTGTTAAATTTTAAATCTTCCCTTGAAATGACTCTTTTTACACATGCTCCAGCACCATCATGCTTCCCTTTTCTATGGCTAGACTCAGTGAAAATCAAAATATGTTCTACACCAGTGGTAACATGCATCCTGATAAACCAATAAAACATTTGTGCATTCTTTAATTTTGTTATGCAACTATCATACTAAATCTAATGTTGTTTGAAAGTAATGTTCCTCTGAGTCAAATATGCATAGAACTTCTCAAAACAACCTTGCACATACTTTGTACAATATGATTGGTCATCAATGATATAGAAATTTTACTCTCTTAATTATTTTTTGATCTTCCTCTATACTATAAGTTACATTTATGAATGCTATATGCACAAATATGGCAACTTCTGTTGAGTTGTAATACTGCGATTGAACTTTCATTTGTGGTTTGAATGTGTACTTTTTAGCAAAGTCAACTAATGAAAAAATATAATAAAGTGGGAATGTGTCCTTTACTAGATTGAAATGTTCATCCAACCATTTAGCCTCATGTGAGTTCCTTACATACTCATAAATAATTTTCTTCATGAATTCGACCATAAATTCTAAAACAAGTATCTCTTTCTTAACAAGCTCACACCTTTTAGATTCTTTTCCATCTTTTACTTGATAAGTCACATGTTTGTATTTGATAAAAATAACTAATTCATGTCCAATTACACTTGTAAACTCCTCATGGATACATTTTTTTATTTTTATCAATCCACCACAAATGCTACAATTTCAATCCAAACATGCTTTCTTATAAAAGAACTATCCATCTGGTCTTTCACAAAAAAAAATTGGAATAAATTCCTTTGCTTGTTTTGGCAGAACTTATATGCCACACTCTTAAAAATTATTGTTAGTATGCAAAGTACAATGAACATTTCAAAAAACATCATAGTGCATTGAAAATTCAACATGTTCCCTACAACAACAAGTGTGTGTGTGATTTATTTCTACATAAAAAGGTTTAGCCATCTCAAAAAATATTTGACTAATAGAAATTTGTAGATATTTTTTCCAAAAACTTAGAGTACAATTGTGTTTGAGTCATATACAAGAAATGTTTTGATGTGGTTTACAATTATGAGAACCAAATCTTCTTTACACTACATCTCTTACATTGGGCAAAACTTTTGTATTATCTTTCCAAAATTATGCAAGTAAGTCTTTCAAAGCATGGTCTATAGCCATGTTATTTCATGGAAGTCTACCAAAGAATACCTAGATCTCTTTTGTAATGGGTTCATTAAGTCTTTCACATCTTGAAATTACTTTCTTTAATGTATTTGTATTTATATCAAGTGTTTGACTTATTTTTTCAATCAATCATTTGTTTCCTATTTCATCACTTACTACATGAGTTGTCATTATACATTAGGCAAAATTACAATGTTGTGTGATTTCGAGCCTACAATATGATATGCATCACATAGATTTTCAACAATTTAATCATTTTTATCATCCATATTAGATGTTCTTAGTCCTAATGTGTATATTTTAGGTATCATCTTAACCAATTTTATCAATGAAACAAATAATTGACATCTTTGATTATCATACTCCAATCTATGAAAGAAACTATCCCAAATTTTTTGAGCCAGTCTTCTTGAATGAAGGTCAGACATTTTTTTATACATTGCTTTCAAAATATTTTCATCAACTTCAATTAAGTACTTATCTTTTCTACTCACAATTCTTGGAGGTGTTGTTATTGGTGGAATCCATTCAGAGGGTATTTTAAAATCATTATATGTTTCCATGAAATTTTATTCATTGTTTGTTTCTTCATTATATGTTTTCATGAAATTTTATTCATTGTCAATTTCATCATTATTTGAGACTATTAAATTTTCTTCATTGTTTGTGGGTTAAGTATTATGCATAGGCTCTTCATCAAAAAAATAAAAAAAATTAAACTTTGAATATGAATTTCTAACATTATCTAATTTTTAATTGTCAATTTCACCATAATTCAATTCATTATTGTGAATTCATCATAATTTAGTTCATTATTGTTAGTTCCATCATAATTCAATTCATTATCATAAATTGACTCATTATCTAAGGCATTCGGCTCATTAGGGTTAGTGTTTGTACCTTGTTTGGAAGGAAATTATTGCATTCATACCTTGTTTCTTCTCTTAACTCTTCTAATTTCTCTAGTTTTTTTATTCTCCAACTTAAGTACTTATCTTTTGAAGTACATTCTTGGAGGTGTTGTTATTTGGGGTCAGAAAAAAACTATAAAAAGTAGGCAGAGAATACACAAAGTATGTAGGGAATGTCTATGGGGACTACAATCTCGATTTAAAATAAAAATAGATGTTAAAAAGTAAGTTTTTGTTTTAATTCAAGGAATGCATAAGTGTTCATTGAATTATAAGTATATAATACAAGAAACAAGCACAAAGGCTCATATTCAATGCATAAAATTCCCTATAATACTATAATATGATGCAATAAGACTCGATAATACTATAATATGATGCATAAGTCTCTAATATGATGAAATAAGACTATCAAATGTTGTAATAAGGCTATCATATGATGCAATAAGGCTCAATATGATGTAATAAGGCTATCATATGATGTGATAAGACTATCATATGATGTAATAAGACTATCATATGATGTAATAAGGCTCAATATTATGGCTAAATATCTAGTATGATGTATAAATATCCAATACATGATGTAATAGGACTCTTGATATGACTAAGAAGAAATAAAACTATCATATGATGCAATAAGGATCAATATGTAAGACAAAATGAGCTAATTTTTCCCAAAATCCCATCATATGTCCTTATAAAACTAGGTGAATAATGGGTTCACAAATTGACACTAATCACATTCATGAATTTGTGCATATTTGATGAAATCAAGGAACTTAGGGTTTGTGTGTGTTATAAAATTATGATTTAGGGCTAGGGGTTTAGTGTAACAGGTTTGTACATGTGTATATGTCATGAAATTAGGGTTTAAGGGAACTGTACATGTTTAAGTGATAAAATTAGGGTTTCTGATCAACATGTCACAAAATGTGACCTAACTTAGCCCATTTAATCACATAGTACATTCGAATTTAGGTTCAATGGGTTTAAATTGGCCATACTTACATTCATATTTACATTTCTAATTAAATTAGGGTCAGTTATACTATACATGTTACATCTAGATTATATAATCAATTGGGCCATAAATTTGGTTTAGTGGCTCAATTTTGATAAAATCAAATCCCTAATTGAACCAATCAAGTAATTAGTTGAATTCATGATAGATAGAATCATACTTAATTTTATCCCAAATCATATATCATGATCTTATAGTTATGTCAAGAAGGGTTTAATATTGGCCTCCCATGCCTCTTTGATTAAATTTACCCTATAATTGAACCTTGTTTTTCCATGTGTGTACCTTATACACCCAAAACTTTTAAAGCTCTTAGAGATACATCAAGTCTTAGAAGTTTTAAAGTTGACAATTCCATGGGAGGCCAAATCTAATTACATATCACTAGGTGTACCTCATACATGCTCAAATGTGTCATCACTAATAGAGGTGTTAGGTCTTAGAAGCATTAAAGATATATAAAATCCCTATGAGGCATGATCTAATTAGATACATCACCACGTGTGTATGTTATACAAGTATATACTTGTGTTAGAGATCTAACTGTCAAGTCCTAAAAGCATCAAATTTTTTAGAGCCTTAGGATGCCCAATCCAATCAAATATTTCCACATGTGTAGGTATAGTACACCTAGAGAAGTGTTAAATTTTTCAAATATGCACACATATTCTATATCCCAAAAGCATTAGAGTTGTTAGCACATCAGGAGTCTTGATCCAATCAAAGATGGACACATGTACTTATGTATACCAAGTGGCTGATTCAAACATATAAGATTGATAGGCTAGGCCTAGCCTCACTATATAAAGTCATCAAAAGTACTCAATGATCCCATTAGTAATAAGAAACACTTTCAAAAATATGAACACATATTAGATCGTATGAGTGCCAAATCTAGGCATGTGCATGTTGTGCACTCTCTATACATTTATTATCTCACATGAGTGGAACTCATGACCTTTTATACCTAGACATTTCCCATCACCTCCAACCAGTCCAACTAAGGCCTGAACACAAATATCATACATACATATAAGCCAAATTTTTTTAAAGATTGATATTGATCTCATCATCTCATGTCTAGTAAATAATTCACATGATAGGAGCCTTTGATAGGTTGGGCTTGGCCCTATTCTATCAAGTCATCGAAATTAATGAATGATACCACCAATAATAAGAAATAATTAGAAAAATATGAACACATCTTAGATGCCATGAGGGACAAATATATGCATGTACATGCTACACTCATTACATTTATTAGCTCAAATGAGTGAAACTCATGATATTTGATACCTAAATAGGTCCCATCACCTCCAACCAATCCAACTGAGGCCTATTCACAAATTTATTATACACAAATATAAGATAATAATGTTTAAAGATTTACATTAATCTAATAAACTCATGTCTAATAAATAATTCACATGATGAGAAGCCTCGACTTGCCATTATTGTATGAAAAATGTCATGTAGAGCCCTTTAAGGTCCCATCTAAATTGAACTATCATCGAACATTATCAATTTTGTATGTATGTATTTAAATTGTTTAGATCTTTCTACCTTGAATTACCTATAGATCCCAAAGTACATTTGTATTAAGTCCTACACACAAGAGAGAACACAATTCAGTGATGGAGACCTCAACCTCAAATCCCAAGCCAAAGCAAGAATTTTGAGATACTAATTTATTGTAGTCCACATCATAAGGTTTAATCTCATTACAATGAAATATGAACATGACAATTGAAGATATCTATAAAATATATAATTTTGAAACCTTTGATTAGGGAGTTCACACTGGTATTCAATTCTGATCAAGCATCTACATGAGGTGAGCGGTTCATCATCCACATGAACAATTATTGGGTCCCTCTGCTCAACATAATCCTTGAGAGGAAGTAGGTCTCAAGTTTAGGGGTCATTTTCACCTTTAATGTATCTTGAATAATCTCAATAGAGTTTGAGTTGGGGTAACTTGTACATATGTCATACTTTCTCAATCTCAAGTCTATGCCACCCTATATTTCTAAAGTATAGCCATCCTTTAATGTTTTTAAGTCCCTAATGCATTTAGATATTTTCTAAGATATAAATTCATCACTATAGGCACCACATCTTAAAACAACATCATCACTAATGGATACATGTGACCATTTCAATTTTATTGAGCTTAAAACCACATCTTATAAAAAAAAATACGTACCCGATTTGACCAAACTATTTAAGAAAAACATGTACATACCTTGTACCCATAATCCTACTTTCCTATATTACCATCCTAATTGCATAGTAAGGTATAAAACTCTATAGTATTGACAAGCACCAAGGGTTTTATAGCTTATTTTTGAGCTTCCAATTGTTGCATCCATGGTGTGACTAGGACTAGTCCCATGTCAAAGACACACTCTTGAGATGAGGTGGGAATAGATGGAATGGTTGATGGTTGTCCCATGTGTGATGGAGGGGTAGATGAAGGAGGTGCACAGAATGGAATATTAACCATATTTTTCACAAGAGATCTTAATTTTAGGAAAAATTTGAATAATGTATTTGAATACATTAGAGGAATTTTGAATAATTGTAAAAATAGAAGAGTCTTGTTATAATATCAATTGGAACCTTAAAATTCACCTATTGAATTAGATTCACTAAGTGACCTTAGATGAAACTTAAGGGAATTTATTCAACACATTTTATTCAGACAATCCAAGGCATTATTCATAGGTATTGGGCTCCATTAGATAACATTCTTGAAATAGATATCCAAGAGATGCAATGTTACACCAAGGGTTCAATTATTATTTATATTTACACAAGATTATCTATACTACATAGTCCAATTCAATGGGTTTTCCAATTAAACAAATTAGTTCCAAATTTATAAATAAAGGGGTTTGGTAAAAGATATCAAAGAAACAACAAAAAATTAAGATATGATTTTAGGCAAGTAGGATAATATCAATAAGAAACATGAAATTTAAGGGCAAGTAGGATTTTAGGAAAGTAAGGTAGTAAGGTATATCCTTGACCTACTAGAGGAAATGTCTAAATAGTTTTGCATGTTCCAATTGTCAAACAACTATTTCATTAACATGTGTTCTATTGATGAAACATATTGGTGTATATAAATATTAAACTGCACCATATTCTAAACATGTAATATCTAATACTTGTTCAACATTTAATCTATAAACTTAAAATTAACCAATCACATCTTGACAAGTAAGAGTCAAGTATTGATAATCTAATGCACAATGATTGGTATCTAAAGGTTATGTTTTGATCATAAGTTTAAAAAATTGTATTTTATGACCTCTCGTAAAATTGATTATATTTTAAAATGTATAATGTGTTAGACCTTGAAACCTTTCTTATAAGTAGTTAAGATGACATTAAAATGGGTAAATTTTTTGAATTCTAATGTGATGTTATGACACCTTAATTCACTATCCAAAGTTAGGATGCAAAGCTAATATGACCTTTCCCCTATAAGAAACATGAAATTTGTTTTTTTATGTTATTTCAAAATAATGTGTACATGTTATTTAATGCATATGCACTATATAGCATATATGTGTTATTTGAATTTGATTTAAAACTGAGATTATAGGGTCAAAAATGTCTTAGATTTCCAAGCAAGAGGCTTGTGATTGTACATCTACAATAGAGACTGAGAGTTTTGAAAATAACAAATTTTAACTTCAATTTCCAAATACTCTATGGATTTCAACATCAAAATTCAAAAAATATTTACCATCATGATGAGCACACTGTCCTCTTTCCACATATATGTTTTTAATAAATTTTAGGCTATTTTAAGGTTTAAACTTTATTTATTTCTAACTACACTTTTTTTAGGCCACTACATATTCCACATACACATGCCTATTCATGTTTATGTAATTTGTTTTTCATTGATTCAAATGTAAAAAAAATTATATGGTAACACACTAGGCCTCATTCTACACACATTCAAAAAAAATCAATTTCATTTTTTTGAGGAAATTAAGGGGCCTGCATGACCGGTTATCCATTTTTTAATCAGTTTTCAGGATCTACTTAATTATAAAATTAATTTAAAAATATATATTGATTGAAAAATTATATAATTTTCTTTAAGACACTAGAATATCTTATCTAAATATTCACCAAAGGATTTCAAACAATATGTAACAATGTTCATAAAATGGTGGGTTGTATGGCCATCTATCTACTATATTTTATTGAAAAAATAGGAGGTTCTCTTCAAATTTTAGATGTTTTACCTATTTATACTTAAGAATTTTTCAAAAAAAATAGTTTTTTGGGAAACTAGACTTGAAATGCTACAATTCATGTTTTTATACCATTTTCAAATTTTGAGTGTAGCCATCTCAAATTATCTATAGAAGTTCAAATTTATGAAATTTCAAAAAAATCATGGCCAAGGGTAGGCCCTTTCATTTCTCCCAAATGTGTGCACTTACCCCTTTATTACATTAGATCTCATACCTAATCATCACAACATCAAATTTCATACAACCTACATCAAAGGGAAAATAAATTCAATGCACTAGGTCCATTCTAAGATTTTTTATCTAATCCTACTCAAGTTACATTGATTGAATTAGAGTTTCACATGCAAAGTGATTTTTGCCTATATATGAAGAGTTACACTCACATATGTTATGAATCTATAAATCACCTTGCCTTATGATTCAAAAAATATTCCTCGCTTCACAGATTCAAGATAATTCATGTGAAATTACAATCTGATAAATTATTGACTAATGTAGATCTATTTTTGTTTGTTAGAATGTAATCTCATACCATATAAATTCCCCTGCACAATCTTCAATAGTGAAAGGACAAGTTTCCAAGTCATAGACTCTCTCTTTTACATATTTTTATATGATTTGTGTATATTTTATGTTAGTCATGTCTATTTTATGTGAGTTGTGTCTATTTAATATTTCTTTATTACTTTTTATCAAAAGTCTTTTTGTATGTTAGAGCCAAAAATTAAAAAAATGAGTTGAAAAGTAAAAGTCAGTTATTGTTATTTATTGAGTTTTTTCTAGGATAATATTACAAGTAGTTTTGAATAGTTAATGTTGTCAAAAATGAAATAAAAGTCATATATGTCAATCATTTTTATGTGTGAGTCCAAATTATCAAAGTCATCTTTAAAATAAACAAGTCAAAAAAATTTGTAAATAGATGCATTTTTGGGGTAACCGATATCCAGTGTTCTTGTCTTGTTCATTCTTTAAAGATGGATATCCCACTCAAAACATTTACTGGTTTTAAATTTCACACATGGAAAGTTAAAATTCAAAGGCTTCTAATCAACAAAAAAAAGTGGGGAATAGTTAGTGCAAAAGAAACATAACCCATAGATATAAATAAATTACTATAATGAAATAACAGAGATGATAAGGCCAAAGCTATCATTAGCCTTGCACTTTCAGATTCTTAACTACAATATGTAGATTTGAAAAAGTCATCCACTAAAATTTAGGACAATTTGAATAAGTTATTTGGTGCTAAAATAGTTAATTCTAATTTTTCCTTAAAATTATTCTTATTCAACTTAAACATGAGTGAAGGAAGCATAATGTATAGTCATATAAATGAAATCAAATCTCTCATGAGGTAGGTAGCCAAAATCAAAGATCTGGTTGATGATGAAGATGATAATGACATTCTATTGAACAACTTGTCTACAAAATATAAGAATGTTGTATTCACTCTTTTTCAAATGCCATCACAATCTCTAGAAGACATGATCTCATCTCTCCTAGCAGAAAATAAAATGATTTCAAAAGATGTAAAAGTAGAAACTATGATGTATTCAAAGAATTGTAAAAAAAATAACAAAGAAAAGAATAACTTGAATGTTTCTACTGCAATGAAAAGGGGCACACATCTAATTTTTTAAGATTCAAGCTAATAATATGCTCAAGGGAAATCTTAAAATAAATGAATATGATGTGGTCAATAAAAAAAACATCCATCCAGGAAGAACCAACAAATAATGATAGCATTTATAATTCTGAGGACTTTCTGTACTAAGTGAATATCATTCAGCTGGAGGATGGAGAAAATGGAGGTTGGAGGTTTGAAAGACTATCATTAGTCACCAAAAATAGATTCTAGATGATTTGGTGACATCTTCTATGTGATGTGCTTTTTCATATTTTTCTATTGTGTGTTTGTAAATAAAGAAAAAAAGTACATTCTTATTCAAGTATTGTAATAAGTGAGATACTATCTTTGTATTTGTTTATTGAGGTAAAGATAGTGATTAAGACTTAAAGTGTGTTGTAACATCATGTGTTATTGGTTGTTGGTTAACCACATGTAAATCCATCTTGTTTATTTGTAGATTGATGGTAATATGAGTGTAAAACCATCCATTATTTCTATATTTTTGGTTATCCAAGTGTAAAACCATCCTATTTGTATGTAGGTTGATGGTTATCTAAGTGAAAAATTATGATTTGAGTTTGGTGAGAGTTGAAATAAAGAATAATGTTCTCCCCACGTTCACACTAAGGGGGGGGGAGAAGGGAATGTTAGGGGGGAATGTTAGGAAATCATAATTAGTGCCCACATTATTTGTATATGTTAATATAAAATATATTGTATGTGTGAATAAGACTCTCGTAGACATCTCTTGAGAGAAAATCTTAGGGTAGTTTGAAAGATATCCTAGGGATAAGGAGTGATCTTAAGGATTGAGGATGAATATTGACTCCTTGAATAAAGGAGGGATTCAAACTATATAATGTATTCCTCACTTAAAATAATATAATCCCAAATAAAATACATTTTTATAAAATTATTATATTGATTATTCAATGTTAGAAGTGCAATAATATGGACTAGAAATATTAATTAAACCCATTCACAAAAGTATATTATGTATAAAACATCCACTAAAAGTAATTTAAATAATTATTTTATTTTTTCTAAGTTTATATTAATTTTGATACAATAATATTATTATATATTTAAATTATAATTATGAAGTGTTTCAAAAACTACAAACAATTTAAATGTATTTTATATATAATTAATAATCTGTGGTCACAAACTCTACTAGTCTTGCTTTAATTGTCATTTCCTTTAGAAATATCTATAGGATCCCAAGTTTGATTCTTTTATATTGATTGCATTTCTTCATTAAAATATGCAACCCAATTATTATAATTAATTACATCATCATGGTAAATTGAATCAACTTGTGCTAAATACACAAAATCAAAACATAAATCCACATTTTCATCCTGTTGTGACTCATAATAAATATCCTTTAGGCTTCATGTCTTCTTTGAAGAATTTATTGACTATGATCTCAATGATGCAAGTGTTGGATTAGAAGAATCATTCCTATTATTACTTTCTAGAGTAGATGGATTTGGAGTGGTAGGTGCCGTAGAAGGAATTGAAGGAACATTTGCTCATGTAGTAGGATTCACAATTTGAATTTCATTGTCCTAATTCTCATGTGGAACACTAGCTACAATTGTAGTTGTTTTTCTATGCTACCATCCCAAGCTTCTTCTTCACAAAATTCTACATCATGATTGATTGTTATCATCTTTGTCATTAGATTGTATAGTTTGTATGCTTTGGATTGTTCTCTATATCCCACAAAGATGCACTTCTCACCTCTATCATATATTTTAACTTTTAAGGTACTAATGAATATGCTATGCATCCAAATATTCTCAAGAGTGAGACACTATGCTTATTTTTACTCCAAGCTTCTTATGGTATCTTATTTATCACTACTTTTTATTGGACATCTATTCAAAATATATACCACATATGTAACTACTTCAGTCCAATATCCATTTGGTATATACATAAATTTTATCATGATTCAAGCCATTTCCATAATTATAAATTTATTTTTTTCCACTACTCCATTTTTTTGTGATGTAGATCTTGCTTTAAATTATTTTTTTATTCTATTTTCCTTGCAAAAATATAGAAAATCATTTGATATATATTCACCTCCTCAATCAGTTCACAACACTTTGATATAATATTCACTTTCTTTTTCCACTTTGGCCTTGAACTCCTTAAAAATAATGTATATACCTAAATTATATTTCAATAAATAATTTTCTACTGAAATCATCAATGAATGTCAAGAAATATAGATTTTCACTTATGGATGGTGTTTGCATTGGTGTAAAAAGATCAAAATGGATTATTTTAAGTAGATGCCTTGCCCTATAAGATTTTACAATTGGAAATTTTTATCTATGTTTCTTTCCTAGTATGTAAATATCACATGATGTTTTAGGAGGTTCTATTGGCAGTAATCCATTTACTATTCTCTTTCTATGCAACAAATCCAATCCTCTAAAGTTCAGATGCCCAATTTTAAAGTGTCATAATCAATATTAATTCTTATATGAGACTTTAAAATTTACTTCAGTAATTATTTGTAATCCTTGAGGTTCTTAAAATAGTTTACTTTGGATCTTAAGAGAAAACATTATATTCCTTGTCATTAAAACTTTTGCGATTAGTCTATTACTAGGTTTATTATCCAAAATTACACATTCACCATTCTCAAAGTATATACTATACCCTTTTTCCACTACTTTACCAATGCTTATGAGATTTTTTTACAATCCAAGAACATTGTATACATCGAGGATATGCTTATTTTCACCTTATTTTGTTCTTATGTTAATTGATCCTTTCCCTATGACTGATACGTAGTGATCATTCCCAAATTCACTTCTAATTTTTTTGAATCATCCATTGTTTCAAACAAATCCTTACTTCCAATCATGTGATACCTACACTCATTATCTAAGAACCATACTTCCTTTGAACTCTCTTGTGCAACATTTCATGTTATCAACATTATGCTTTATTTACTAGTGTTGGACTGGGTTTCAGTTGTAAAATTTATCTTTTATTTATTCATATAATATTTATTTTTTATAGATTATGATGTAAAATTACCAAATATTTTACAATAATGACATTGAATATTAGATTTATCATACCTTTCTCCTTGATGATGGTTATGAAAATGGTTGTTGTATGTTCCTCTTGATGGTGTGAAAGATGTATGCAAGCTTGATGCTAGTTATTTTATTTCAAATTGAGTAGATTCTTTTTCTTCTCTTGGTGAAAATGGACCTCTAGCTCTATTTTAATTTCATCTCCCTCATGTTCTAATAACTAAAATCTGAATTTTGAATTTATTTTCCAATGAAGATGCCCCTAAACAATTCAACCTTTGCTCATGTGATAATAATTAACCATTAATTCACCAATTGATAGTTGTGTTAAATAAATAGATTCTTCAATGGATACTATAACTAAATCAAATCTTGTTGGAAAAATTTCTCAGATTTTTTTCTATAACCTTTTGGGCTTCCATACTTTCACCACGAATCCTTATTTTATTTGTAATCCCCATTACATGTGTGAAAAATGAGTTTATACTTTCTAATTATTTCATTTAAATATTCTCAAAGTCTCTTATAAGTATTTATAATTTGAAACTTTTCACTTTGCTTTTACCATGGTATTTTATTTCTTGGTTATCCTATGCTTGCTTTGACCTTGTAGTAGCTACAACCCTTGGAAAAATTTACTCCTGCATTGGTTTTTGGATAAAAAAACAATGCATTTGCATCTTTATTCTTATTTTCCTTCAATAAATCCTTGTCAACTTGAGAAAGAGATTAGAATACTTGTTGATTTGTCAGTTCAAGGAATCCATTTTCCACTAAATCCCAAACATCTTGGAAGCAAAATAGAGTTTTCATCTTTATGCTCCAATAATCATAGTTTTTCCCATTGAACATTGATATTTAGGGTTGAGAAATGCTTCCACTTATGCCTACCATGGATTCTCCAAAATAAAACTCCTTCCTTATTCTCTTTGTTATGAGGGTTTCTCCCTTTTCCCCCTTTTTTTATAAAAATATACTCTATTGCACCTCTATTTTGATAGAGGGTATACTCTCTACAAGCTACAACTCTTTTTGTTATGTTGCAGTGCTCCTCCTTTTTGTTTTGGTTTAAAAAATTTTTATTATGATTCCTTTATTTTGGAATTATTCTCCACACTTATTGATTTTAAACTTCAAAAAATATCCTACACACTCAGCTTTAGCTTTGGCATACTTCTGCATTGAAAACAGTCCCCTTTTGTCTTATTAATAGGGTACAACCTCTTCTATTTGTTATGATTAATGGTAGGCACTTATGTGTTGAAGTAAAATTCCTTTAAAAAATATTTGATCTCATTTCTCTTAGCTTTGAGATGCTTCCTCTACAGAATGCTTCTCAATATCTATGAAATGCTCTAATACTATATTTGTATTGTTGAGATGCTTCACATAGTTTTATATAGCAAACACACATTAAAAAAAAAAACTACAAACAAACCAAATGAATACTAGAGTTCAATGAAAAATTAAACAATCTTTATATTATGATTATTGAAAATACATTTCATAGAGATTCATTGATGATTTCATTCGTTAAACATAAAACTGTAATTTTGTAAACTTCACTATTCATCAACATAACATTCATATGCATTCTAAAAATAGAGTATATCCCAAAAATAATCTTACAAAATAGAGTATTAACTATTAGGTTAGCTTCACATAGAAGTGTCTAGAGGCAACTAGAAATAAAAAAATAAATATATGTTGAAATAACATGCATGAATCAAATTTTATCCTAAATAAGTAGCTAAAATTTTGACAGTAATCATCTGTTGCAATGCTATCAGAGTAATAGATATATCTTTTAGCTTAGGAAAATGATTCCCAGTAGATTATTATAGAAACACAACTAAATTTGTTGTTAAAAAGGATACTTTTGTGTGATAATGCTTATGAGTAGTAAGGGAGCTTACACTCATAGCTATATAAAGTATTTTTCTAATAATGTCATGTGTTATTATACTTTGTCACTCATTAGATGACTTTTGAGTTTCAATCTTTTCCTCAAGGGTTTGAGACACTTGTCATGAAAAATTTGAACTCTCTCTAGAAAATGTATTATTGAAGAAGAGTATAAATGATTCCCCATACAACATAGTTTCAACACACCAAAAAACTATGAAATCATGTCTAGAACAGCATAATTTTTGACATAGATAATGATACCTACTCTATTTTAATTTAGTTGCAGATTACTTGAGCCAACTACTAGTTTAAAATATACTTTATTTACATGACACATATGGGCATGAATTCAATGCATGGTTATAATTGTATCCATCTGATGTGCATTTTATAAATATCTATCACAATTTTCTCTGTGGTAATTCAATATCATATTTCTACTTGTAGGATGGACTTATATATTATATCAAGCACTTGTACATTCAACATGAGGTAGAAAGATGGAAAATAATATGGGAGACTTAATTCAATAAAGCTAAAGAATATTTTGGGATTGAAAACTCTCTTGCAATGTTTCATAAGTACTTCTATTAGCCACATTTTAGATCTGATGTTTTGAAATACAGTCTTATACTACATGTACACTTGATAAGTCAGTTAGCAAGAATAAAGGCCTAAACACAACTCTAATAGTTCCAATAATACCATGGGATTATATTTCCATGGAATTTATCTCAAGATACCCTACTACCAAGCATGGTAATGATTATGTTTATTAGTTGTTGATAGATTCTTAAAGATGGTAAATCTTATACCCTGTAACAAAGCAATACCATCTATATAAATAACTTAATTATAATTTAAATATGTTTGGATCCACTTTAAAATCCTATAAACTAAATTTTTTTAAAGGACCACACAAGTTTTTTGAGTCATTTTTTGAAATCACTCTGGTCTATGCTAGACATAAACTTGAATAGTTCCACCACCTTTCATCCTTAGACTAATACAAAAATATAAATGATAAATAGGATGATAGTGCATATTATAAGGGTAAACAATTCTAAAAATAAATACATTTAGGATAAAATTCTTCCTTACATATAGCATGACTATAACATGGCTATGCACATCTCTACCACATAACACTTTTTAGAGTTGTTTTAGTTTTCAGCCTTTGACAACCATCAATGTAGTTTATCATATTTAGACATTAATAGTAGTAACTCTATCTCAAAATTAATTTTAAAAATATGTTCATTTCATTCAACACATCTAACATTGTCAATGATAGATACATGAAAAATATTTTCATTTCATTCAACACATTCAACATCTTCAATGATAGGTGCAAACCATTATTCAATAAGAAAATGAAGAATATAAGTAGTGCCATAACAAGCATTGTAAAATTCACACCTTCTATGTTGGTGATCAAGTGTGGTGACTCCTATAGAGGGAAAAATGACAGGACCTAAACATAAGCTTCTTGCACTTTGGTATAGGCCTTCCACCATCACTAGCAAGTAGGATATAATTATTTTGAGCTTAATCTTCTGACTTATCTTCTGTTACATCTAGTATTCAATGCAAAATTATTGTGCCATTACCTTCAACCACTATTGGATACTTAAAGTATTATGGATACTCTCCAATAGATAGAGATCAATCCATATTAAAGTCTTCCAATAGAATCAGATGAAGTAATTGATAGTTAGATCAAATAAACACATTGAAAATAGCTCCCTCTCTTCTAGATAATAAAATTAAGACAAGTGCCTCCATAGGTAAATTTTTTTTTATAGAATTACAAGTTTCCAACTTGTTTCCACATTTTTTTCACAACTTCATGCAATATAGACCATCACTCTTCAAGGAGGGGTGACTAATCCATGAGTATATGGGTCACTAGATCAGACTACACGCTATTGTAGTTTTAAATCTAGCCTTGTGCTAATGTTAAATATTACATTACTAGGTTCCACATCTCATGCCAATTTACTCCTTGTAATTACACTCATGTGTTACTACACAATTCCTATAGTGTTCACACTATAGCCAACAACTCATCCATAATAACATTTAGTGACATCACCACACTTTTTGGTTATGAAGTGGCTGATATCAAATGTTATAATAGTTCATTTTATGATTCATATTATTAAATTGTATAATAATTTACACTCTTAATCTTTGTAGGTAGGCACCATATTGAGCAGTACCATTAAATAATAAAGTTATAAGCTTCCTTAAAAATAAACATCTGATATCTTAGATTGTACATGACTTAATATAACCAAAAAATGTTGTTATAATTCTATATTGGTTGTGGTATTAATATTTATTTCCTTATTTATACATCACATTGCATTTTCATATTCTATGTCATTTAATAATTTGATTCCACATATAATCCTTTACCCAATTTAAGTAGGTTGTCCATTGTGTCTCCTCCTAGGCCCTAGATCACATATAATCTAAATGCATGATTGAATTTATTTTTTTATGCAACCTTCATATTACATGCATTTGTTTTTTATGTTCTCATTTTCATATAAGAGAAAAGGTTCCTACTCATTTATATTTTTTTATGAGTTATCAAAACAATTTTTTGCATTTTTTATACTATGGATTTAATCTTTTCCATCTTCTCCCATTTCCCTCTACTTACTTTCATTCTTGTTCCATTTCCTAATTTATCTATTTCCCTTTTTGTAATTTCAAGCTAAAAGTAATTATAAACCTTAAATAACCTTAATAGATGAAGGATTTTTCCCTCTAAAATGTAAAACAAAATCACATGTATAATAATATTTTCCAATATTATAAATCTACACCACTGCCCATTAAATAACTATCTGAAACAAAAAATAACCAATATCAAAAAAATTGGCCAACCTATATGTCAACCCAAATTAAAAATCATGTGATATTATCAACTTTGTTCAAAATAAAATATAATGAATCTTTACAATTGTGTTAAATGCCTCTTTATTTGAAGAATACACACGCTTTTATGAAACAAATAAACAATTAATTCAGGATCATTTAAGTGAAGAATGTGTTTTTATGAAATGATTAATTAATTAATTTGGAAATTGTTATTATGTATAAGGTGAAGAATGTTTTTTTAAAATGAAATAAATAAATAATTAATTTGGCATTGACTATTATTATAAAAGGTAAGTATATAAGGCATTGCTTAAAACATACAATCATTTTAATGTATATAAAATAGAATTAATATATATATATATATATATATATATATATATATATATATATATATATATATATATATATATATATATATATATATAAATTCTATTTTATATACATTAATATATATATATATATATATATATATATATATATATATATATATATATATATATATATATATATATATATAATTTTTTAAGATAATTACAGGGTTATTTAAGGCCCTAAGCCAAAATAAAATTTACAAAAAATTGGTGATGAAGGCAAGAACTAGAAACCAAAAAAGTTTGCACTGAGGCAAAATAGATCAAAACAGAAAAGACCCCAAATTAAACCAAGGGATTACAACAACCAAGATGGGAGAAAGAACACCCATAAAACTACCTACATATTTGATACAATAAAACAAAAAGCCAGAAAAAAAAATAGACAAGCATATCATTAAAGATTAACATAATCCTATGTCTCATCATCCACATCCTCAATGAAGATGAGTTCCCTACCCTTGAATTCATTATTGGCAACTACTTGAAAAACCTCACATTTGTATTGCTTTAGTGAACCTTTGCAACCTTCTTGAAGATCCATTGTGTTAAAGGTGATATATTTATCCTACAAAACCTTTGATTTTTATGAATTTTTGAACCATTAGGGGGTTGTTACGAAACTATGATCCACCATTTCAAAAAGCTTTTTGGCTTCTTCTACCTTTGCCTTATGATGATGATTATCCCACCACTACGAAATATCAAGAATGAAACATTTTAACTATGTCATGGGTGGAAAATTTATGAATTTCCCTTACAAGGGGTCAAAAGAGCTTACCTTTTTCTCCAGGTCCTCCACAAAGCCCACAAGAACTATAAAAAAAATTTTCTAAGGCATGAAAGGTAGAGACTAGAACTAGGCCTAATCCATCTGAGTCCATGATTGTCAAATTAGGGAGGCGGTCTAGATCATACTTGACAATATTTTAAACTAGTTCAATGTGATGCTCTAGCTTCATGTAAAATGACATGAGATTGGTAACCACCTTAGAGTCAGAAACTAGAGCCATGATATTTGACACAAAAACCATTTCCACCTCAAAATTTACACAATAATAAACCCTTTGTTTTAAATATTCAAGCCCCAAATAAAGTGAGGTAAGCTCAATAAATTCCTCTAATGGTACCCAAAAGATGTTTTTAAAATATGCCCAATAAATTGTTCCCTCAAAATTCATTTCATGCACAGAGATTCCACCATAAACAAAATGGGTGGCGAGAGTGATTTCAATTTCTTATTTCATGCTAAGACCATTAGCTTCCACTGATAATCCACAACAAACCAACAAGAATTCTAAGTAGAACACCAATGAAAAACCAACTATCACTATTCATATTGCATCGAAGATGTCATAACAAAATAAATTAGGGAGATCATAAACCAAAATGGAAAACTCTTGATACACTTATTCCATGAGCAAACTGACATTAAGACCAATTAAATCTTTGTCATTTGCATTTATGAATGTATCCATTTCATGAGAGTAATCATGAAAGAGGATAATGATGGATGGTTTTGCTAAAGATTTAATTTGCCCTCTAAATTTGTTGCCAAAGTTGCCACAACTCTGCCAAAAAGACTAACCACTAAAACCTCTACTTTTTAAGGTTATTTTTAGAATAAAATAATACAAAAAAGAAATGAAAATAGATTATCAACCCAAATCTGTAAATTAGAAGGATGGGAAATCCTTCCAAGCCTCGCGTACATTATCCATATGGCTTAATTCAACTTGGTTGATGCCATAATTTGTTAATAAATTTATTACCAAATTAGCTTCATGATAACAGTGATTTGATTCAATAAAAGTAAAGAGGACCAATCTATCCTAAGCACCTGATAGAATGTTTTCTAATTACCAGAAAGTGGCAACCTTTTTTTGGAATGCAAATATGATAATTTGTGAGTCACCTTCAATGATTAGCTTAGAAATATCATATTGAATTATGAGTTTAATCCAACTAACAAATTCTTGCAACTTTGTTTCATTTTGGTGTCATCCAAAAAAATTATAGACATTGCTTGGACTAAATATCTACTGCAATCTTGAATAATACATCCAACCCTTGAAGCCCTGGGATTACCTCTAGATGCCACATCAAAAAATTTCTTAAATAATGTTCCAGGGGGAGGGTTCTAAGAAAAGTTACCCTTTCTCTCTTTTTTCCCAAGGACTTTAGTTAACCCATTAATGGGGGAAAATATTTTTATTTTTAATATTATATATTTAATTTAAAAAAATCTTCTTCTCAAAGTTGAATATATTTGTTTATAAGTTATGTTCAAATTAATTTTCTAACTTAAAAATTATTAATTTTTTATTTTTGAAAAATATATAAATAATATAAAATCATGCCATACATTTATCATAAATATTTATATAAATTATTATTAATGAAAATATTAAAATTTTATTAAAAATAAAAAATAAAGTTAATATTTTTGCAAAATGTTTTTATAACTATTAACAATAGTTACTTTTTCTATAATTATTATTTTCAAATATGAGTAAGACATTAACCATAATCTCCAATATAAATTTTTATTGTCAACTAGATGATCATTTTCACTATTAACAAGTTCTTCATAATTATTATTGGTCATATTTAGTAATAAATATAAATTATGTCATCAAACATATTTCATGAGAATTATTATAGATTATTATAGTAATCATTAGATACAATTTACATTTTTTTTTAATCAACATTATTATGAACATGTGAACCTACCACCTAACAATAGTTAAAAATATATTGACACAAATATTTTAATTTTATAAATTACTAAAATATTAATTAATTATTATTTTTGTTTTTTTTTAAATCAACATTACTATGAGTATGTAGAACTATTAACTAATAATAAAGGTAACAGTATATTGATATAAACGTTTTGACTTTATAGATATGAAACTTATCAAAATTTCATTTTTTCTCGACCTTTCAAATAACCAATTAATAGGTTTGTTTATTTTAAAAATTTTGTTTAAAACTTAATTAAAAAATTAATTTAATATTTATATCACCTATATTATAAATGCAAACACATAAATTTCACTTAGTGTTGAAACATGCCTAAATATATTTAATAATTCTTCCTAAATTAATTCATCACATTTCTTCCAAATTTAAATAATTAATTAATTAGTCAATTATGCACACTTAAATCCTTATTTTAAATATAAAAATTAGGATTTTACACATCATCCAAACATCTCCCCATTTTTCCTCCCTTATCCCAACTAAATCCACAACTTTCTAAACCTCTTATGACTCATCCCCTAAGTTGTCAAAAAAATTGACTTAGTCCTACTGACTCAGCTAACCAGCCCTATACTTCTCTCAACCATTTGAAATGGTCTTCATCCTCATGGGTGAGGATTAATTAGCCATTTTTGATCATTTTGTTCATTGAAAGATTAAAAATAATTTTCCATCATTTGATCCTTCTCTAAAAATCTATAAATAAACTCAAAAAACTTTGTTTTTAAGTATCCAAGATCATAGTCACAATCAAGAAATCAGAATCCATGCTTATGCTAATAGGGTTCTATACACAAGTGGATTAAAGTGAATCAAATCAAATCAAATCAAATCAAATTAAATCAAAGGATTATTTTTGTACCAAAATATTTTCCATTCTCCTTTACATTAGAAGAGTGAGCACCATATTTTAAAAGAGCAAATCAGATGTATATCACAATGGAGAAATCTTGCACCTTCAAAGTGTAATGTTTGTGTTTTCCTGTTTTATTTATTTGTTGATATATCATATGTTAAATTTATCATAGATTAGGATTATTTTATTTTATTTTCATGTCTAAATTTAGTTCACACATTTCTAGCATGCTTGGTGGGACTCTTCCCTCATCTTTTTCATCTTTTGATCATCATTTTTGTAGTTAGATAACATTTCTAATTTGATTTTTGTTGTTTATATTTTCATATGAATTTGATTTCATATTTTTGAGTGATAGTATGAGTAATATGTTGTTATCAAAAAATTTATATTTGGTTACGTGTGTTCTTCTATGCAATAGCAAATTTAGAAGCATACATAGTGAAATTGTAGACCTTAATAATGAATTTGTTTAACTACACAAAATTATTTCATTTTTTTGTGTTTTCTATTCTATCTATAGGGTTAATAATGATTTTTTCATTTTCAGTAGCAATTTCATCATTTTCAACAATGAATTTGTCAAATTCAACAATGAGATTATCTATTTTAGCAACGAAATCATTCTTTTCTACAGTAAAATCATCATTTTCAATGGTGAATTTATCATTTATAGTAGTGAATTCATATTTTTTGGTATAAAAATTATTTTTTTAGGTAGTGAAATCATTATATAATCATGGGTCTATTTATTTTATGATTTTTGCATTCTATCTTTTCCTTGTGTTGATTTGATTACAATTTTGCTTTTCTTGTCTATTTGCATAATTGTGATTTCATAATAGATAGGTGTTTTTCACTTTATTTTTTGGTCTCTATTCATTATATTATGAGTTACCTTGCACTAATCCTAAGAAAACATTCTAAAAACATGTTTGTAGAATACTTGTAAAAAAGAATCAACAAAAAAGATCAATAAAAAGCCAATTTTCTTTTGCTAACAATTTCAATCTTGATTTTAAAATTTTGTTTTTAGTAATTACATCACATTTATTTCAGCATTTTGTTTATGGTTGTGGAAATAATGTATAATTTTTCCTTGGAATCACATTGGTGGTGATACATAGAAATTAGAAAAGTTTTCATAATTAATTGCGCTACCCAAGTAATTCCTGTGTATGTTGTTTTCTTGCCATTATATTAGTGACGATATTCAAAAATAAAAAATGAATACTTATTTTTTATTTTTCAATTTTTAGGTCTCTATTGATCTTGGATTTCACCACCATGTAGGAGGCCAAACCCTATTTACCAATGGGGTATATAAATCGAGATCCAACTATTTCAATTGCCTAAGTGGTTGTGTGTTTTAAGTATACCATGATGTGAGGGAATTTTATGCTCCAATACCCAGGGTTTTAACAACTACCTCAAAATATGATATTATCATTTATAAACACACTAAGACCCCTATGACTATGTTAGACACTTTAAGACAAGACCCAATAGTTATATCTACTTTATTTATTTATTCCATAGTTTTTCCCCTGGATAAGCTTGTTTAAACATTAAGCCTAGAATAACCTCTTTTTCCATTGGACTTTGGTTCTTCAATTAGAGGTTAGCACTAAGAAGCATCCTTTCACACACCATAAAAACTAGACTCAATGGACCATCAATATTTTAAGATCCTTTATGGTTAATGTCTTGAAATATTAGACTACAACTAAAAGTATGGATGAGTCAATAGCATCATAAGGCCCAATAATTGTTCATAACCCTCATCCTAGTTTTCACCTTTTTTTTTGTAATTTATTGACTACTTAGAATACAAATTTTGTTTTTTTTTCCTTGTGTCTACCACCTACTAAAAATACTTGTTTAAAAAAAGTTCTTTTTAAGTTCAAATCACATCTTTAAATCAAGTCTTTATATCAAAAATCTTAAAATAATTGGTTCAAAAATTCAAGTTTTTCAGTCAAATATTTGGTTCATATTGTTAATTTAGAATTTCCTTTATTTTTTTGATTCATTTTGGTTTTCTTAAATCATGCCTATTACTAGGAAAATGGCCATGTTAAATCCTCCCAATGTAAGGGAAAAGCCTTTTGGTAATGACCCCTTTCAGTTTTGTGGTCAAGAGCATCATGTATAGATACATGATATAACCAAGCATGATGAAGATGAAGGAGGGGATTACCAAGATGAGGGTATACCCAAAGCTATCCAACCTCCACCTTCCCTTAACAACTATATCATGTCAAACAAAAATAAAGTATTGCTTTGAGTCTTAGGTTTTGGCGCAAAGTTCCCATCCAATTTTGATGTACATAATTTGCAATATCTAATTTCAAGAAAATATACTTCATCCTATAATACCAATAAACAAATATCACAAGGTTATTTTGAGGGTACTAATGATCTCATTCCTTGCTCACAACCTCATCCCCAGGTCTCTCAAGATAGGGAAAATTATTTCACATGAGGAGTCATCCAAAAATAGTGATGGGTTTTCCAAAAAAAAACCATGTAAAATTAGGTTGTGTTTGTCCATTATCCATTCCATTTTTAATTATCACCTAAAAATTGGGAATTTGAGTTACTTAACTACCTTTCATTATCATGGCTTAACTAGGCAATTCATTGGCATATGAAACTTGGCCTTGATTTTCATCATAGGAAGGGAACCATGGTTGTTCTTGAACAAGATTTTTTTTAAAAGGAATAAGAGATATAAAATATGATGGGGAATTAAGATTGAAAATTTGGTAATGTCTAGCTTGAGTTATTTGACCTTATCCTTGAGCAATACCTTGAAAAGGAGGCTTACTTACTTATCCAAACTGATTCTAAGGCTGATAAGGCCTATAATTTTGGGCTTATTATCTTTTTAAGTCAACTAACTAATTACTATAACTTTGAATAAAACTCTTAAATTCATGAATCTCATTGGTAGGGGAAAGGGAAAACTTCTCTTGGCTATTAGGCAAAGGAGCCAAGGTAGGTAATGCGATTTGACTAGGAGGCTACAAATCAAGAAATAATGGCATTGGTGGTCTAAGAGAAATCTTTCCTACTTAAAAAAGACAATTCTCAGCATTAATATATATCTTATAGGCACTAGGTATTGTATTCCCACCCATAGATTGGAACATCATGGCTACATCACTATTCAATGCCTTTAAGTAATATACTAATGCATGATTTGAAGTGTGTCTAACAAAGGCTAGGATCCTATCCCATGTTTATTGAAATTTATAATTGAAATCTTGCATGACCTCTTGAGGAGCCCTCTTGATAGTATTTAATTGCTTAGCTAGTGACAAATAATTATTATTCTCATAAAACCTCTTAGATAATTGATTTCTTAGTTCATCCCATGAAGTAATAGAAGCATGAAGTAGAGTTTCATACCAATATAAAGATTTCCATTTGAAATACAATGCCAATATCCCAATGGCCACATATTTTTGAGTGGTATTATGGATATTGAAAATATTTACCATTTTTTTGATGTGTTCAATGGGAGTAATAAGACCTTCTCCACTAAAACATGGAACACTTATAATGGTTGCTATAAGAATTTGGTCATATTGGGCAATATTAAATGGAGATGATCCTATAAAGGTTATAAAAGGTAGATTTATAGCCATATTGGAATGTATATTATGATTATTAGGGGTTAAACCAAATAAGAGACCTACCATTGGTTTGTTGACAAAAAACCTCCTTGTGTAATGATTACTATTCACAAATCTTAGCCTCATAATAGAATACCAAGGCAATTTCACAAACTCAAAAGGTATACCTTCAACAAAAAACCTAGTGGTCACCATTGGCATGGAAAATTAGGACTGATCAAAAACCTAAGAGTTTAAAACTTAGTGGAGTCATCAGGTACTAAATATAGATGTTCTTGCAACTACAAATATGCCAAGATTAACACCAATCTTGGATAATATTCTAGGACATAGAGTCCCATCAAGCATGCTAAAAAGTATTATCACATAGATTTGCACCCCTTGTGGAGATGTCTCAGCTCTTGTCATCCAAGTGGCACAATGGAAAAATCTCACAAGTTATGGGTAACTAATAGGTGAGATGAATCTCTAAAATGGCTAGTTCCCTTGATGCACTCTTTGAACACTTGCTTATAAAATTTGCATGAAAAGAGTTAAGGAAACAAACAAAAAAGGCTAAAATTTGATTCACCAATAATTAGTTTCATCCTATTGATTGAACTTATACTAATTAAAGGAAATCAAAGATTCTTTCACACAGAACTCATAACTCAAGATAGATTGTTACATCAATGTTTCATATGCTAGGTTTAAGAGGTATATTGATGCTTAAGAGGGATAATGATGATCTCTTGGATAATAAAATCATAAACCACTTCTAAAAATTTGATACACTAATAAATAACACTAAGAAAGACCTGTAATAATTACTCTTTTGTGCGTTTGGTGGATAATCAATGATAAAATTCTAGAAAAGACTATCTTCTAATAGACAAGATCAACAAGATTGTAACCTGACTCAATTATGAACCATGCAAGTAGGTAAATTAAATTTATTATTTATTTAAGTTACATTCAAATATAAAAATGTATAGGGTTTCACCATAACCAATGGAGGATACCACTAAGAGCTCAAGAACTTGCTACTTATTGAATTGAGAGAAAGAAGAGAAATAAAATGTACGAAGGTCACAATAATAGGTGTTAATACAATAAAAGGATTTAAATGTGCATAATAATATAATTTTAAACTAATCATGCAAATTCAAAAAGAATAAGTGTGAATACAAAACATGAAACTCTTGAAATGTGGCATGAAATTCTTTTTATTGGCTCATAAAACTGTCTTCATCCTTCACCCCTTTTAAAAAATCCCAAAACTAACTAGGGAAAGTTATAATGATTTAAATGAGAGTGAATGGTTGTGTACATGCTATTATATGAATTTTATGCATTCCTAATCATATAGATTACTCCCAAAATAAGTTATCAATATCTGCAGTCAAAATAACTCTTTCACACACCTTTCAAACTTAAATTCCAAATTAGATTCATTTTCTCATAAAAATCCATGAGAGAGTTTATGAAAATTGAAAATACCCTCCATGTCCTTATAATAATCAGACACACCTTAAAAATATCTTACTTGAAGTTTTCACAATTCTCACTATCATGTCCACTATGCCAATTCTAACTGGCTAAGATGAGATATCTTGTTGAGGCACCTAGGAGTTGTTTTTAAGCATTAAATGGACATTGGGAGATATATTAAGTCTTAATATCAATCCAAAAATTGACTTATCCTCTTTAAAGAACTTGGAAGTTGTATAATACATAAAATAATCAAACAAAGCAATCATGTACCCTATCCATATAGGTAAGGTAGTCAAAAATTTGATGGGGAGGATCCTTGAATATTACTCTAAAACCTCCATCAATTTTAATTTTCATTCCATACCATTTGGATAGTTCTCTATCCTTTTTTTCCTAGTTGGTTCCTTATTCAGGGTTTAGTAGTGTTTTAGGTCCTTTTTGCTCTTAAACTTTTTTCATAAAGATAGGATGTTATAACTACAAAACTATTCCACAAGAATTATGTACAGGACCCATATCAACCTCCCCAAACTCCTTGTCTCTCCATGTACAACCTCCAAGAAGATGTGATCATTTCAATCCAGACTATTAAGATTGGTATACAATTTTGCATAGGCCTAATGTAACTCTGAGCCAATAGTAGCTTTCTTTATGAATTATCTACATACCAAGAGTTTGGAAACATATTTTATTCCACCATATACATTTACAAATTTATTATAATTCTCTCCTATATTTTGAAGTTAAAGTGACTTCTCAATTGTGTTTTAGGCCAAAACCCTACCAAATAGGCTTGACTATAACCCTTGTGGTCTAGAACACCTTATTGAGTTCCCTCCTTATGTGCAAGGTCTCTCATGTTTTTACAGGTGTTATTAAACTTTCCACACCTCTATTATATGTTTTCTCATCCCTTATCTCAACCTTTTATCCCTACTTTCCAAAACTGTAGAGTTTGCTCACAAAGGGAGTGCCCTCTATCTGAGACAAAATAGAGGGCACTTCCCCTATTTGTCTAGTCAAACTAAACATTGGAGGGGCTTATTAAAATAATATATATTATTTTTAAAATATTTATGTCCTTTATTAGGTTTATATATCCTTCAAATGTATTAAATCTTAAGACAAATATGTGTATTAGTTGACTCTCTACAATGTTTGGGATATAGATTGTGGACTACTTTGCATAACATTTTCATTGCATGATATATGTTTGACTAGGGTGTATAAATTCCATAAAAACATTAACAAATATGTCCCAAGACAACTTATTTCCCCAATATTCTTATCTTCTTTATACTCCTTATTTAGTCAATACTAAGTGTCAT
Organism: Torreya grandis; assembly: GCA_037957365.1. NCBI lineage: Eukaryota > Viridiplantae > Streptophyta > Pinopsida > Cupressales > Taxaceae > Torreya > Torreya grandis. Next base: position 499,061 of record JARHVA010007121.1, on the reverse strand, counting down.
TTCCTAACTATATTTCTTGTTTTGGAGGGCACTTGTAGGTAGTCTTGTATGGATTAGGCTTTGAAAATAGTGCATGATCCCTTTCTAAGACTTCTAATATCCTATATCAATGATTTGGACTTATTAATTCATGTTTGGGTTATACCAACACTAGGAACATTACCCTTTTTACTCATTGCCTTATAACAGTCAGTTATACTTGGCTACGTAGGGCCCTGTAAATGACCTTCATCCTTGAAACCCATCTCAAAAATTTGATGGGACCATCTAAGGTATTAGGTAGAGATTGGTAGGATTTGAAATTGATTTATACTATCAAATCTCAATTTTTAATCCTGGGTCATAGATTGTATATATCTACAATCAATTTTCATACATAATTTTAGAATTAGGCAAACCTGTAGGTGTGAACTAGACTCAAAACAGTTCATGTCAAACTCTCTTGATGACATTCACACTCCTTGATGTTATTTTTCAATTAATAATATATCTCAAACATGAATTCATACCCCATTTTCACTTTAAGTTTCTATAATCACTTGGAATTTCAAATCCTATAGATGGCACTGTCAAAATTTAGTGGTTAAAGGTGCATATTTGATCTTCTCTAGAAAGAAAACCAAATCACTAAATCACTCTCCTCATTTTTCAAGTTGGACTCAAATGATAGGTCTATAGTATGAGTGTTTCAAAATTGGTTAAAACCCATGGTAACCTTTCCATATGACCTTAGTAAAGTGTCTAGGTATTCTATTTTTGCTTTTTAGGGAAAATGTTCTTAAACTCAATCATCATCCAAAATACAACTTTCCAATCCTATTTTCTACTCTATCATCTCAAACATGTCTACCATGAAATTTACTTACACTTAGGACTTGAATAAGATTATATCCTTTCTAATTTCCTCCATCAAGCATTATCAGTTCTTTGTGGTGCCACCTATAGGTGGACTTTTGCATGTTTACAGGTAGTGGGTAAAAATTTGGATAGTATGCAAGATATATGTGGTTGTGATAAATTATATGCCCTCATCAAGTTTTTAAATTCACTCTTATCACTATAAAATATTTAAACACCTATGAAATATCCCATCCCATCATGACATCATTTTGAGATACCTATATGTGCACCTTGAGTTGTATGTAGGTAATTAGTAAAATTAGAGAAATGTGCATAATGAATGGTCTCATGAACAAACATAAGATTCTTAGTAATTATTCAAATGTATATTTTTCACTATGTGGATATTCAAATTAAATTTAAAACATTTGTTCCAATGTGACATCCTTCTTACATAGTTATAGATCAAGCAGTGGTAGATGTTAAAAATATGATTGTCACTGATGTCAAAAGGGACATTAAGAACATGTCATTGATGTTAAATATTATATATGGTGATTAGAGGATATTTAAAGGATCCTATCATAACTCAATAAATATTTCAATTAATTTGGTTCTTCACATTGATCATCTAGACATTTTGGGTCTATGATAGAAAAGATGAGAAGGCATTTTACTAACATCACCACTACCACATGTGAATGACTATGGGGGAGTTGGTCACATGGTTTTGATCACATTAGTCACTAGTATTTATGTGCCAAATTTGAAGACATGTGATGAATAATGGTTGAATATATGGGCATGCAAAGTTGGCTACATCAAAAAAATCCACTAAGTTTTTATACTTAGCCAAATTTGCAAAAAGGGCTAAATAGAGCCAAGTAAACATATTGATGAGGTCAACACTTTTACACATGGATGTGTAAAATAAAATTATTACATGGGTCTATTAATTCTAATGCCTAGTTTATATGCACTAAATATCATGTCATGTGACATAGTGTGACAAAAGATATGCTTGAGAAAAGTAGGGCTCAAAGGCATTTTGATAGTGTTTTCCAACACTTAGTCAAATTTGTAGTTTACATGAAAATCTCAAAGGTATTTTTATGAAGACATATCTTTCACTTATGAAGGATTCAGGATCAATTGGATATATGGGTGGAATCCCCTATGTAAGAGAATCATGTGCATGAATTTTTTGATCATCTGACTAAGTGCAATAAGAGTTATACATGTGCAAAGTTAGACTTCCAAGAATATTGAAATGGTCTCCATACTTAGACAAAATCTGCACAATGTCATGCAAAGTTTTCATGATTTTACAAAGCTCATCTATGGACATTGGTAAAAGAAACAAATAGTAGATTTGTTATGGGTTTTTCATGAGAATCTAGAATATGTGGTCCATAAGCTCAAAGGAAAAGGAATTAGCTCATAATTTAATTATCTTTTCTCTCATACTAGATAGGGTTTCATAGTAAAAATCTAAGGGTTTAAGTCATGGCATCAATAGGGAACTTCTATTTTTACGGTGACTGGCTATTCCTGAGACCCTATACCTTAAGTTATAAGTTAATCCTTTGTCATTACTATAAAACCAACCCCTCAACCCAATAATTACTAGCTCTAAAAAATAATCAAAAGACTTTATATTTCCCTAAGTCTAAGACTTTATATATGTCCCTACTTGATTAATGGCTTATGCTTAATTAGATAGTGGATATCTAATAGAGCATGATGAAGTCAAATTATCAAAAGGAATTTTAAGTGAGCATGCAAGTGACAAGTGTCATATTCATAGAGCTTGTTAAATAGAGAACCAATGAGTGTAATCTTGTTAGAGTTAATGATCGAGCTAGTTAGAAGATCTAATGGGTGTACATGTGATCATGCAAAGGATATCCAATAGAGTGAATGGAATCAAATGCTATAAAGTGGTTGAGGCCTATCGACACAGTGATAAGTTAAAGACTAAACAAGTCTGAGAATATCGATGGAGTGAAAGCGATCTAAAGACATAAGAGGCAGTGAGATGGAATAAATATATTAACATTTAACATCTTGATAGAGATATGGAATGTGCATCTTTAGAGATCGAATGGCATGTGGAATCTTAGATCAAGAAGATCGATGGGCACATTTTAAAGATGATGAAACTAAAGTTTGAAAGCATACAAAGATCTAAAGGATAACATGATCTTATCAAAAGGTGATCGAATGGATCCATTCTAATGTTGAGTCATTTGAGTATGGACCATTAGATTTTGGTTCCAAAGGAAAGATCAATGAAAAAAAATTAAATTCATATCTATATAAATGGTTAATTGTAGGAACATGAAGGAACTTGCATATAATCTCTATATTTTGACATAGATAATGATACTGATCAATTAAACCAATCAAATATAGATTAAAGAGCCTATGCACCAAAAATTGAGACCAATAGATGCTATAGAGAGTAAATAAACCTACAATTATAGCATGATACATGGAATCAAGATACATGAAACTTACATTTCAAGTCATAATGAACTAGAGTCTAAAATTGGCATGATGTGTTGCATTTCAAGTGTCAACACATTGAACATATGGAACTCTATATCATTGCTTATATATATGACATATAGGACATAGGTAGATACTATTTGAGCTATTTGAATTATGTCAAATAAAAAATATATAGACATAGAACCAGAAGGTATAGAGCAAAATCCAGTGTAGTATGTCAAATAGAAAATCATAAAGCCATATAACCAAAGGGGCCAAAGAAGAGTAGAGTGATTGGTGAAGCCAATGAAGTGTGTTGAATAGAGAAATATCCAAACATAGGACTAGAGGAATAGAGAGGAGAAGAGAGGAAGAAATGTACAAAAAGATTGTGCAGAGTATGATCAATTATAGATTATATGTGTAACAAAGAATAGAGATCTAGATTCATTTATGAATCTATTTTGTATACTAGAGTTTAGGTTCACATATATAATTGGTTGGTGCCATTAGAAAAGCTGAGTTAGTGACTAGTTAGGGGTTTGATGTTTCCTTAGTGGTGGTGCCTTTAAACATTATAACCAATGAGGTTAAGCTAAGTTTGTGCTCAGTTAGGGAGTTGGTGCTTCCTTAGAGTTAGTGTTCTTAAATAGGGGATTGGTGTCTCCTTAGGATTTATGTCCTTAAAAGTGTAACTAGTGAGGTTTTCTAGTGAGGCTTTGAACTATGAGGCTAGATTAGAATAGTAGTTTCTAGTAGCTATTCTCACCATGTTTTTTCCCTTTGGGTTTTCCATGTATTAATCTTGTGTCATGACTATTAATGTGTGTGTGTTATCTCTGTATTTATCCTTTAATCTGCATATGCTTTTGAATTTTCTTTTAAAGGATTAAAGAACTAGTTTTAATTGATATATTAATTTACCCCCCTCTAAGTATCTAGTTGTGTTCCAATAATTGGTATCAAAGCCTAGCATTCCTTGAAAGAAGTTTAATCAGCATAGGTAGATCTTTAAATAGTGAGCACAATGGCTAGTGAAGAAGGATCTTCATCAAAAAAATCCCCTCTCTTTGATGGATCTAACTACGAATTCTAGATCATAAGAATGGAATCATATATAACTTCATTAGGGTTAGATGTATGGATTTCTATATTAAATGGATATCCATCCCCTACTACAACTCCTACTGATTAGACTGATAAAAAGGCATATGAGAGAAATATCAAGGTAAAGAATGCTATTCTCTATGGATTTTCCAAATCAAAGTTTGTCAAAGTGATGCATTGTCAAAATGAAAAAGATATTTGGAAAAAATTATAGAGAATATATTAAGGTGATAACAAGTTAAAGCATGTCAATCTAAAAACATACAGAGGAATGTTTGAGAGTCTTAAAATGATTTAAGAAGAGAATATTGTAGACTACCTTCTTAGGGTAGATGAAATAATCAATGCAATCAGAGGCCTTGCAGAAGAAATGAAATAATCAATCATTATTGAAAAGGTCCTAAGATATTTTCCATCAAGATGTGACTCTAAAATCCCTACAATAGAGGAAGCAAGAGATATAGATAAATTCATAGTAGATGAGTTGTATGGAACCCTCACTACCTATGAGATGAGAATAGGAGAATTAGATAAATCTAGGAGAGAAGCTACATTCAAAGCATCTAAGCATGAAAAAGTAGAATCATCTACATCTAGATTTGAGGAGACTGATGAAGAAGAAGCCAACTTTGTCAGAAGATTAAAAAAAGGATATAGAAAGTACAAATGTAAGTTACTCTTTAAATGTTTTAATTATGGTAAAGTAATAAATTTTGATGTTAAATTCCCTTATGAGAAAAATGATAACTCTAATAAAGAAGATGATGGTAAAATAATGAAGCCACACTATTCCAAAAGGATTGAATTCTTTAAAAATAAGAACTTGTATATAAGAGAAGATAGTGACTCATTTGATGATAATGATAGCTCAGATGATGACCATGACTATGCCTTTGTGGCTAAGGGCAATGAGTCCCTATTCATGGCATTAGGATTGACTTCTATATATTTGGATCAAGAAGAAGTTGAAGAATATAATGAAGAAGAGCAAGGAATAGTGGACCTTGAGTGTGAACTCATTTATGATCTAGATGAGATTTAGAAGTTGAGAAAAGAGAACTCAAGGAATAAGAAGCTTGGACAAAAATAAATTGAAAATTTGTTTAAAAGTCTTGAAATATTTGATCAGATGATAGTAAGCCTTAAGACTCATGTTGAAGAGGCTATAAGAATAGAATATGTAGTCAAAATTGAACTACAATTCAAATCTGATAAGTGTATGAGGCTAGAAGTAGAGATAGTGGATTTGAGAACAGATCTTTAAAATGTTAAAGAACAAGTAGATAAAGGTCTAAATCTAAAAGGAGGATCATATTTTATTGATGAATTGATAATCTCTCAAAATCCATCAAAAGGGAAATATGATCCTAGTTATGAAAAGAGGAAAATTCCCATAACCAGTACATCTGCTAAGTTATATGATAATTTTAAATCAAAATGATTAAGAACAAAGAAAAGGAATGTCTCTGGAGATACAAATACAAATTGTAGCACTGCTAATGTGAAGAAGGCTAAAAGAAAAAATAAGCCTCAAGAAAGGAAAAATAGAAATGAGTCCATCTCTACAAACTCAAGGAAGATGTAGATGGTTACACAAGAGTAAGCAACTTGAAGAAGCAAGAGTTGAGAATAACTCCCCATCCTACACAAAGAAAAGATATGATAAGGTATTCCTCATCTTTCTATGGTTGCTATTATAGTTTTAATCATTTTGGTCATAAGGCTAGTAATTGTAGAGTTATACCTATAAGGAGAACTAATTTTGTAAGAAAAAAATCATTTTCACCCTTGCTAGATACAAATTTAGTGTGTTATAATTGCAATAATTTTGGTCACATAGCTAAACATTGTAAAACAAGCTTTGTAAGATCAAAACTACAAGGTAAGAATAAAGGCATGCCTCCTAATGTGAATAAAGGTTCACAAGTCTCTGATAAAGATAAAAACATGACATATAAGAAACCTAATCATGTATGGAAAATGAAAGTTCAAGCCAATGCTATATAAGTTGGAAAATGTCAAGAGATATCAATGTCTAGTCATGTTGAGAATGAGAATATCAAGCTCAAGGAGACAACCAAGGTATTGGTTGAGGCTAGTTATGAAGTGAGTATAGATTCAAGTAAACATTATACTACTATAGAGTAAGTATCAAGCATAAAACATCTATCCTATGTGCCTAGTGATAAGATTCTGAGCTATAAGGAAGATTCAATAGATGAAAAGGTGTGCCACATGTTGTCTCCATGTATTTTCAATCCAATCATAGAAGAAAAGGAGAACATTGTAACAGATGAACATGTTACTTCTCTTAAGCCTAAGAATAAGAAGAAGAAGAAGAATAATAATAATAACCTAAAGAACAAGATGACCAAGGAGGAGAAGGAATATGAGGAGTTATGGGTAACTCCCAATTTCACATTATTCTAGGATATTGTGAAGTAGGGTGTCTCTGTTTATGATTCTTAATAGACACCTTTCAGTAAAGAAGTAATCGTTGTTTTTCAAAAGATCTTAAAGGCAAGAAATGAGTACTACTAGTTGAAGTTGGTATGCCAAGATGAGAGAAGTGTTGTGTATGTGGTGTCTACAGGGACAAAATGAGCATGGCAAAAATGTGTTGTATTCTAGTTCTAAAGGTAGGATATGGAGGCTTCCAAGTATGAAAGTAAGTATGTTTTCTCTAAATCATCATACAAATTAGTATAGAGGTATGTATATTTTTTATTGGTCTTTAGACCAATACAATTTTTATATAGAATAAATTATCCTATGTTACAAAGTCTTGTATTGATCATTAATAGATTAGTGGAGTAAGGGGGAGATAGATTGTTCACTCTGTGAAAATCAAGAAGGCTCAGAATAGATGACATTGTTGTATGTTCTATGGTGCTAGATTTTAAAATGCTCAAGTGGATGCTCATTAAGACTTGTCTATGTTACATAAAAAATAAAATCATGCAGAAGGTCTCTGAGTTCTGAAGATGACAAGTTGTATATGCCATGGAGTTAGGGGGAGCTAACTTAGATAACATGAATGGATTGAGGAGATATACATGATGTGAAAAAGAGCATATATGAGATGCTTCATTCATGATTGAAAGATAAGGTCTTATCTCCTATAGATGTTATCTCAATCAAGTTAAGATGATGACTTGAACAAACCAATTCAGGTGATTAGATAGTGTATTGAATTCTCATGCATAAACAAAGTCGGATCTTTGTAATTGGTCAGGTCCTAGGATCATAAGACTATGTATGGAGACCTGAAGATGCTCAAGTGATGAAATGAGACAACATTTTGGAGTGATAGCTGTTAAATCACATCACTAGATAGTAGTGATGGAACATAAGTCTAGAGGAAGGATCATAAAATCCTTGTTGATCCCTAGAAGAGAAAAGGCAACTCAGGTATGCCTATTTTGCAAATTTATAATGTGTTGATGGTTATAGGTTCTTAGACAAACTCCTTTATCTGATAAAGGGGGGAAAAACTTTGGACAAATAGTGAAAAGGAGTCCCTTTGCCATTGATTTCAAAGGGGGATAAAAAGGGCAAAGGATAAAACATGTGAATACTCTCTGTAAAAGTTTAGAAGAGTAAAGAAAGTGTCTAAGATGAGTTTATTAAAATATGTCATTGCTTAAGGGGGAGAATGTTTAGTATGAACAAGCTTTATTTCATACTTATCAAAAGCTAATGCAAGTAATGCCAGAGAAGGAGCTGAATAGTAGAAGATCAGAGCATTTAGTTTTCCATCAATGACAATGGGGGAGATTGTTAGAAATATGATTGTCATTAATTTCAAAAGGGAAATTATGAGCATGTCATTGATGTTCAAGATTGTATATGGTTATTAAAGGATATGCAAAGGATATTATTAGAGGTAAAAAAAATTATAATTCATTTAGTTCTTCACATTGATCATCTAGACATTTTGGGTCTATGACAAAAAATATGAGAAGGCATTTTACTGACATCACCACTACCACATGTGAATTACTATGGAGGAGTTGGTCACATGTTTTTGATCACATTAGTCCCTAGTAGTTATGTGCTAGATTTAAAGACATGTAATTAATAATAGTTAAATATGTGGGCATGCAAAGTTGGCTACATGGATAAAGTCCACTAAGTTTCTATACTTAGCCTAATTGGCAAAAAGGGATAATAGATCCAAGTAAGCATATTGATGAGTTTTATGCTTGTACACATGGAGGTGTTAGAATAAAATGATTACATGCATCTATTGATTCTTATTCTTATTTTATATTTTTAAATCTTAGGTCACGTGATGTAGCACAACAAAAGATATGCTTGAGCAAAGTAGAGCTCCAAAGCATTTTGACAATGTTTTCCAACACTTAGTCAAATTTGCATTTTGAAAGAAAAATCTCAAAGGAATTTTTATGATAACATATCTTGCACATATGAAGGCTTCAAGAGTAATTGGATACATGTATGAAATCCCTTATGGAAGAGGATGATATGCACTAATTGATAGGTCATCCAACTAAGTGCAATAAGATTTATGCAGGTGCAAAATTAGCCTTCCATATTGAAATGGTCTCCATACTTAGACAAAATTTGCACAAGGTCATGAAAATTTGTCATGATTTTAAAAATATCATCTATGGACATTTTTAAAAGAAACATATAGTAGATTTGTTACGGGTTTTTCATGAGCATCTTGAATATGTGGTCTATAGGCTCAAAGGAGAAGGAATAAGCTCAAAATTGAATTATCTTTGCTCTCAGACTAGATAGGGTTTCACAGAAAATCCTAAAGGTTTTAAGTCATGATGTCAGTATGAACTTTCTATTTTTATGGTGACAAGATATATCTTAGATTTGGTATCTTAATTTATAACTTATTCCTTTGTCATCATTGCGAAACTGACCCCTTGACCTAGTAATTACTAGCTCTGAGCAATGATCAAAGGACTTTATATTTTAATAAGTACAAGAATTAATATATGTCCCTACTTGATCAAAATATCATGCTTAATCAGACATAGGAGATTTAATGGAGCATGATCAAGTCAAATTTTCAAAAGGAGCTTTGAGTGAGTGTGCAAGTGACAAGTGTCACATTCAGAGAGCTTGTCAAACAGAGACCCAATAAGCATAAGATTTTTAGAGTTAATGATTGAGATAGTTATAAGATTTGATGTTACATGAGTGATCATGCAAAGGATTTCCAATAGAGTGAATGGAATTAAATGTTTTAAACTAATTGAGGTCTATCAACACAATTACAAGTTATATATCAAGCAGGTTTGAGAAGATCGATGGAGTGAAAGCGATCCAAAGATGTAGGAAGTAGTGAGATGGGATAAAGAGATTGACATTTGAAATATAAATAGAGATAAGGAATGTGAATCTTTTTATATCTAATTACATGTAAAATCTAAAATCAAGAAGATTGATGGGAACATTTTAAAGATGATAATGCTAAAGTTTAGAAGCATACAAATATCTAACGGATAGCATGAGCCTATCAGAAGGTGATTTAATGGATGCATTTTAAAGTTGATAAATTTTAGTGTGGACCATCAAATTATCTTACCAAAGGTAAGATAAATGACTTAAATTTAAAGTCATGTCCAAACAAATGGTTAGTTATAAAAACATGTAGGTACATGTGTATAAGGTATATATTTTGACATAGACAATGAGATTGATCGATCCAACATATCAAATATGCATTAAAGAGCTTGTGCATAAAAACTTGAGTCTAAAAAATGCTATAGATATTAAAGAGACCTATAATTATGGATTGATGCATGGAATTGAGATGTAAAAAACTTACACTCCAAGTCGTAATGAACTAGAGTCTAGAATTGGCATGATGTGTTACAATCTGAGTGTGAACACATTGAAGATATAGAACCATAGATAATTGATTATATATATGACATATAGGACATATGAATATGCTACTAGATATATTCAAATTGTGTTAAACAAAAAATATATAGACATCAAACCAAAAGGTAGAGAGAAAAAGCCAATGAAGTGTGTCAAATAGAAAGTCATAAAGACACAAAACTAGAGGGGGTAGATACGAATAGAATGGTTGGTGAATCCAATGATGTGTTTTGAATAGATAAATATCTAGACACATGACTAGAGGAATAGAGAGGATCAGAGAGGAAGAAAGGCATAAAGAGAATGTACAGAGTATAATCAGTTACAAATTAGAACTATAACAAAGAATAGAGATCTAAATTCATTTATAACTCTATTTTATATACTAGAGTTTTAACTCCATAGATTTGATTGGTTGGTGATATTAGAATAGTTTAATTGGTGCTTAGTTAGGGGATATGTGTCTTCTTAAGATTCATTCCCTTAAACATTGCAACCAGTGAAGTTAAGTTGAGTTGGTGCTCAGTTAGGTAGTTGGTGCTTCCTTAGATTTCATGCTCTTAAATTAGGGGATTGGTATCTCCTTAGGATTGGTGTCCTTAAAAGTGTAACCAGTGAGTTTTTTTAGTGAGGCTTTGAACTATGAGGCTAGATTAGAACAATAGTTTCTAGCATCTATTCTGACCGTGGTTTTCCCCTTTTGGTTTTCCACATATAATCTAGTGTCATGAGTATTTATGTGTGTGTGATATATAAATTTATCATTTAATATACATATTATTTTGAATTTTATTTAAAATAATTAAATAACTAGTTTTAACTGATATATTGATTCACCCCTTCTCAGTATCTAGTTGTGTTCCAATAGTAGCTAGTGACTAGTTTGTGTGGTGCATGAACTTGCAACCAATCTCACATCTTATTCAAAAATTAAAATGAACTATATTCAGCACTTGATGACCTAAAAAAGTTGACATACCTTCACTAAAACTCCATGAACATGATAGACAAACTTCATACATGTGACTGTAAGTGAAAATGGATTAAGAGCTGATTATGAGTATGACAAGGTTGAATATTTGATCAAGGGATGATGTTATGAGAAAACACATGGAAATTAGGTTATAATTATGGAGTAATACATGTGAAAAATCATATTCCATTAACATGAGACCCTTTCAAACAACCAAGCATTCTAAAAACAAGGAAGCTTGACTGAGACCTCACATGGTCGCACCTTCATGCAACATGAAATGATTTGTCTATCAAAACAAATTGAAAATTGAAACATAAAACCAAGAATGGAAAACATTATAGGAGGGATTCAACATCATATGGTATCAATATCATTAATTGGATTATGTGGAACTATCCATACATGAGCAAAACCAATAGGGTATGGGAAATAATGAGTGGAAAAGCATAGTCAACTTGTTAGAGATTATTCATAAATCATAGTAGAATAATAATTGAGATATTATTATGGAAATTAATATATATAAGTTTAATATCTCACCTCAAATGTGTTTGGTCTGAAACTTCTCCAATTGGTTGTAGTAAGCACAAACCTATTGACTAGTTCTTTGTGTCTAGAAGGGCGAAGAAGGTGTAGAATAGTTTTGGTACATTTTTAGCACTTATAGAGAATTTTGAGCATGGAAATGAGTATGAATAATATTAATAGTCATCTAAAAACCTTATAACACATGTCACACTCCCTTATGGGTCGTATAAGTGCCAAACTCCTTTTTCAGTTGGTTTCTTGATTTTCAATTAGATAACCTGCAAGTTTTAGATGAGACAGATAATTCTAATAGCTAATCTGACATTTTATATGTTTTAAGTAAAACCAACACACTTTGACACCTTGAAAACTATGTCACTTGCATATATGACCCCTAAATGGCTACTAAGTGACTCAAAATGACATATAGACTAATTAGACCATGACCAAGGCTAAAATGGCATTAAATTATATAAAATATAATCTAAAACAACCTATGATACAATATTATACCCCTATAAATAACTAAACATCAATTTTTTACCTATATCATTCTCAATTTGACCTACATGGTAAAATTTATTCAATAAAATGGCGACTCATGGGGGTAGTATGCCTGTTATACTAAAGATCAGTAGCCTTAACTTATCCATGGGCCAATGGATTCAATGAATTATTGAATAAAAATAGTAATTAATTTCCTAAAACATATAAAAATAACCACACCACAACAAACAACACAAAACCAAATGAGACACCAACAAGACTCACACATGTGAACAAGCACTTAGGAAAAACAAGAGAAATAATAGCTATGTACAAAGAGAGAGGAGGAATTTAGTAGAAGTTTTCAAGATAGATCCTATTGACTAGGCTATGAAGCTCCTCTCCATCCAACTTTGAGAGTTGGAAATCATTATGTTGATTGTATTAAGTGATGACATAAGGACCACTCCACAAAGCATCAAACTTTGTGTGTTTTCTATCTTCACCCCACTTTAGAACAATGTCTCCTTGAAATATTCTTGGCATGGATTTCTTATCAAAATATCTCTATGTTTGATTTTGGTGAGCTATCATAGTGTGAATAACTTGATCCCTTATTTCTTCAAGCTTCATCAACTCACATAATCTAACATCCATACTTTTATTTTCCATCAACTCCAGCTAGTAAGTGAGATCTAAAGCTATTAATCACGTGAAATATATAATATATATTTTCTTCCATAAACAAGTGTATATGGTGAATTTCCAATGGCTCTTTTGGGGGTGATTATATCAGCCCAAAGAGAGATCGTCAATTTCGAATGACAAGTTCTTTGGTTTTCCTCTTTATTTTATTGATAATCATAATTATATTATTATTAGTGGACTCAAATATTCCATTCCCTTATGGATAATATTTGGAGGAAGTACTAAGATAAATACCATGTTTCAAAGCCCACTCACTTGTCTTGGTTCCTAGGAATGTCAATGGATTATCTGAAATGATTGATGGAAGAGCCCCAAATCTTGTGACTATGACTTCATAGAAGTCCAAAACTCAACTTTCATTTGCTTCCTTGAGATATATATCCTCCACCCATCTTGTAAAGTAATCTATCGTAGATAACACCTACTTTGACCAACACTAGAAGGTGGGTTGATTAAGCCTATGAAATCTAGACCCCATTACATAAAAGGTTGGTCTACTTATATTGAATGAAGAGGTAAGGATGCAAGATTTTTATTTCCATAAAATAGAGCATATTTATGACATTTCCCTACCCAAGTATGAGTATCTTTAAATAAACTGAGCCAAAAATGACCATCTCTCCTAATCTTAGCAGTTATGGTTCTTAGAGCAAAGTGACCACCTACTAGTCCACCATGAAACTCAAAAAATATCTTCTCAACCTGATCTAATTCAACACATATCAATAGTAAACTTCATAAATCTTTCCTAAACAATACTCCATCAACAAGTACATAATGAATAGATTGTAGTCTGAAGTACCTTCTTTTGGCTCTATCTAGGCCTTATGGGCATTCACTGATTTGAATAAAATTAGTCATTTCTTGTGTCCAAATACTCATTGGTGTGAATGAAGCTATCATAGGATCATCTTGAAGGGTTAAAACAACTTCAATTTATTCCTTTAAATCTGAGGTAAGGTGTTCACATAATCCCTTCCCTTTCACTAGCTTAGTTATCTTGATTTATATATCATACTCCATTACTTTTGTAATCTAACCACATCTTTTTTCATTCAAATCACTACTCAAATGTAAGTATTTGAAATTAGGATGAGGCACCAATATGTGAATATTTTTTTTAGATAACATGTTTCTAAACTTATTTAGGCTTCTAACAACTGAAAATACTTTCTTCTCTACATAAGTGTACCTTACCTCCTAGCCTTCCAATCCTTGACTAAAAAAGGCAATAAGCTGCTCCAAGTTTTCTTCATTTGATTGAGTGAGAATGGAAAATATTACTTCTTCATTTCCAAAAGTATACAATTTTAAATCCTTTCATAAATAAGGACTTTCAAGAGTTGGAGCTTGAGCAATAGCTTGCTTGATATATTCAAAACTCTCTTTCCTTTTCCTTGTCCAAGTAAACATTTCATCTTTCCTTAGCGTAGAGGTTAGAGGCTTGACTAAATTATAAAAATTAGGAATAAACCTCCTTATTAAATTTATTTTTCCAAACAAGATTTTTAAACCTTTCCTATGTTTGGGTAAAGTCAATGCCAAGATTCCACTCACCCTTTTAGGATCTACATATAGACCTTTCTTTGAAAAAAATGTGTCCCAAAATTTTGCCTTCATGAACGAAAAACATGTACTTATTTGGATTAAGAGAGATAAAAAACTCTATACATTTCTCAATAATATTCATAATATGATTAAAATTATCCTTTGCATCCTTGGAAAATCCTGGCATATCATCAAGATACACCAATACTATATCATTTATTAGGACTTGAAAATCGATATACATTTCATGTTAGAAGGTTGCCCCAATATTAGATAAACCAAAAATGAATTTTCATATAAGCATATGTGCCCCATTTATTGGTAAAGGCTATCTTGTATTGATCTCCTTCCTTAACCAAAATCTTATTATACCTTGAATATCCATCCTGGAGTGAAAAACATTCACTACCTGCAACAACTTGCAAAATTTTCTCCATGGAAAGAAGAGGATAATGGTCCTTCAAGGAAACTCTATTCAAATATCTGAAGTCAACACATAACCTGATGTCCCATTCTTATTCCTTATGGAGACTAAGTTTTCCACCCAATATGAATTGTTAATCGGAAAAATGATCTTAGACTCAATCAAATTTTTAAGCTCCTTTCTCATAAGAGGCTAAATTTTAGGATTGATTGGCCTTTGATTTTGCTTTATAGGCTTAGAATTATCATTTAACTATATGGTATTTTGAATTATATTTGGATCAAAACATTTTAAATCACTTTATTCCCATGCAAATATATGAAAAAACTCTTTTCATAATTCAATGAAATCATATCTTTCTTTTCTAGTGCACACCTTCCCAAGAGCAAACAACTTATCTTTGAAGATTTGTACTCTCTCATAGTTTTCTTGTTTATTAGACAAGCTTAAATTTTCATTATTTAACTAATCATAATCATTAAAAATACTTTCAAGTATGACTAAGCCCTTAGGGAGCTTGTTTGTCCTCAATTATACAATTTTCCCTCCATATTGTTGTTGTAGTTTGGATTGGTTTTTGAGGAAAACTCAACATCCTCTTGTATAAAAAGAGATATTTGTTAGTAACTATCAAATACTTGAAAATTAGTGACGTTATTGGGTATAGAGGGCCTTAAATAACTTTAATAGGAGTTTGGTTCTTGTCATCTCTTATCCCCTTTGGAATATCAAACTAAACTCCAATTATTGCCAACCTATCAACATGTTTGTTATCTTCTCCTGGCATAGATTAAGCGTTGAAAGCTTGGAAATATTTTAAAATATCCCATAATCTATGATTATAAGACTTAATCAAAGAGTTCTTAGTCATATTTTGACCTCTCACTTGATTCACAATCAACTCACTATCACCATAAAATTGTAACTCCTTCACACATCTTTTTCTAGCTCACTCAAGGCCATGAATGAGGGCCTCATTTTCTACTACATTACAATTAAAAATTTAGTGAAATATAAAATTAAAGTAATACCTTTCCTTGGATGGATATACTAACATTTCTATACCTCCTTATCCAACCTTTCTTCTTGACCCATCAAAAAATAGTTGTCATAGACTATTCACTGTCTCATTTGGCTTCATCAAATTTGGCATGAAATATTATTCTTTATCAAGAAAATACACTCCAAGAATATATTCTTATATTAATCTATAAGGATCATTTTCATATTGTTCAGCTCCCCATTCATCTAGATGTACATCAAAAATGCCTTCAAGAGAAGAAGTTAGAGATTGATCTACGTGAAGTTCTTCCTTATCAAGAATAGCATAATTGACATATGCAACCTTAGGCATATATGGATCCAAATGATTGTGATGAAGAGGTTCTAATTCAATCTTTATCTTAGTAACATACATTTTTTTCAAAACATCATTTTACCAATTTTCTTTTAAATATCCACCTATCTTGACTATAAACTCTTTTGACAAACAAAAAGCAAAGTATGGGGTAAATTTTCAAAACAACCACATCATTAAATATGGAGAAATTAGGATAATAATGTAAAGTCAAATTAAAAATTTTTATTACTCCCAAGGCCTTTGTTTGTGACCCATCCAATTGTATAACTCCTTTATCTATTAGTTCATACTTGAGGCCTAGTTTTCCCACTATTGACTTAGGCATGACTGAGGTACTAGCCCCACTATCTATTATACAATTGTAAACCAAACAATCAAAAATGATCAAAGATATATAAAAAAAGGAGTCTTATTAGTTTTTTTACTTATCCATCAATGAGTTGAGTTCCATTCACCAAAATAACATTTGTTCCCTTGTTGATTCAACTAGTTTACTTGGTCCAAACAATTCCTTTTGGAAAATATCCTTTTGTCCTAGTATTTTCAATGATTCCCATAATGAAATATTCATGTGTGAATTCTTCATTTGATCTAAAACATTTATATAAGGATTATTCATCTTGAATTTCTCTTTAGAAACACTAGTACCTTATGGTGTATCATGTGAGGATGGATGTGTAGGAGCTAATCTTCAATTCTAAAATTTATAATTTTCTTGTACCTTAGGATATAAGTTAACCCACCTACCATTTGGGGTGATGGAGGATTCAAAATAGGTCCTTGATTTATCCCTTGTGCCTCTTCATTACCCCTCTTCTTAAATCTAGTGTTAGAAGACACACTAGCATTCACATTATTTGAACTTCTCAACCAATTTATGGCACAAAAATCTCCCTCTAAATGATTAATAAGATTAAAATCAGGATGTGTTTTTCTATTATCCATTCCACTTTGTATTGGCACCTCAAAATTGGGATATTGAGGTACTTGACTACCTTACATTATCATGGCTTGACTAGGCATTTCATTGACATATGAAACATGGCCTTGATTTTGGTCATAATAAGGAAACCATGGTTATTCTTGAAAAAGACTACTTTTAATAGGAACAAGAGATATATAAGATTATTTTTTTAAGGTATAACTTGAGTTATTTTACCTCTACCTTGAGGGTTACCTTGAAAAAGAGGCCTAATTACTTGTCCAAACTAATTGTAAAGTTGATAAGGCCTATAATTTTAGGCTTGTTGTATTTTGAGAGAAACCAACTCATTACTAACACTTTGAATCAGAATATTAACTTCATGAATCTCATTCATAGGGGTAAAGGTATACTTCTCTTGGCTATTAGGCAAAGGAGCCAAGGTAGGTAATGCAATTTGACTAGGAGGCTACAAATCAGGAAACAATGGCATTGGTGGTCTAGGAGAAATATTTCCTAATTAAACAAGACAATTCTCATCATTAATATCTATCTCATAGGCACAAAGTAGTGTATTACCACCTATATATTAGATCATCATTGCTACATCACCACTCAATGCCTTTAGGTAATACAATAAGGCATAATTTAGAGTGGGTCTCACAAGGGCTGGGATCTTATCCCATTATTTTGAAATATAAAATTAAAATATGGCATAAACTCTTGAGGATCCATCCTAATATTAGTAAATTACTCATCTAGTGACAAATAATCACTCTTCTCTTCAGACCTCTTAAACAATTAATTTCCTAGTTCATCCCATGAAGTAATGGAAACATGAGGTAGAGTTCCATACCAGTATAAAGCTTTCCCTTTAAAAGACAATGACAATATCCTAATGGTTACATTATTTTGAGTGATATTATGTATATTGTATAAATTTTCCATGTTTTTGACATGTTACATGGGAGTAATAAGACCTTCTCCACTAAAACATGGAACACTTTCAATGCTTGCTCTAGGAATTTGGTCATATTGGGCAACATTCAAAGGAGATGATCCAGTGAAGGGTACAAAAGGTAGATTTATATCCATATTATAATGTAGATTGTGATTATTATGGATTTAACCAAACAAGAGACCTCCCCTTGTTTTTTTGATAATAAACCTCCTTGTGTAAGGATGAGTATTCACAAATCTCAACCTCTTAATAGAATAACAAGTCAATTGCATAAAATCAAAAAGTTTACCTTTAGAAATAAACCTAGTGGTCAACTTTAACATGGAAAATTAGGAATTATCAGCAACCAAATAATTAAAAATATATTGGAGTCACCAAGTACTAAATATATATGTTCTTGAAACTACAAATATGCCATGATTAACACCAATCTTAGACAATCTTCTAGGACTTACAATCCCACCGATTATGCCAAAAACTATTCTCATATGGATTTTTACACCTTGAGGAGATGTCTCAGCTCTCCTCATCTAAGTGGCACAATGGAAACATCTCACAAGTTGTGGGTAACCAATAAATGAGATGAATCTCTAGAAGGGCTAGTTCCTTTGATGCACTCCTTGAACACTTCCATACTTCTCAACTTTGCATGAAAAGAGTTAAGAAAACACACTAAAAATTATAAAAGGTGATTCACCAGTAATTATTTTCCTCCTATTGATTGAACATATACTACTTAAATGAAATCAAACCGTCTTTCACACATAACTCATAACTCAAGACATACTATTACATCAATGCTTCATATGCTAGGTTCAAGAGGTATATTCATGCTTAAGAGGGATACTAATTATTTCTTGGAGAATAAAATCATGAAACACTTTTGAAAATCTCATACACTAATAAATAACACTAACAAAGACCTGTAACAATTACTCTTTTGCACACTTGGTAGACAATCAAGGACAACATGCTAGAAAAGACTATCTTCTACTAAACAAGATCAAGAAGATTGCAACATGACTCAATTATGCAGCATGTAAGTAGGAGAATTGAATTTATTATTTCTTCAATAGACATTAAAATACAAAAATGTCCAAGGTTTTATCATAACCAACAGAGACTACCACCAAGAGCTCAAAAAGTCACTACTTAAAGAATTGAGAGAGAAGAGAAACAAGAAGTCCAAAGGTCAAAATATCATGTTTAAATCTAAGAAAATTAGTTACATGTGTATGAGAAGATAATGTGAAACTTATCATGTAAATTTATAAAGTACAAGTGTCAGTCCAAGGCATGAAACTCTTGAAATGTGGCATGAAATTCCTTTTGCTGGCTCAAAAAAATACCTTCGTCATTCACCCATTTTTCAAGGTCCTAAAATTGACTAAATATAGGTATAATTATTTAACTAATAGGGAGGTCTTGTGTACATGATCTTCTATACATTGGCTGCGTTCCTAATCATTTGGATTCCTCCCAAAAGATGTTATCAATATCTGTAGTCAAGATAACTCCTCTTTCACACACCTTACACACTTAACTTCCAGAAAGGAATCATTTTATAAGTAAAATACATTAAATAGAGTGGATTACACTTGGAAATACCCTCTTTTTCATTAGAGGCATGAGGTACACCTTAAACATAGATTACATGATGTTTTCACCCTTCTCACTATTATGTTCACTATGCCAATTATGAATAGCTAACATGAGAGATCTTGTTGAGGCACCTAGGAGTTGTCTTGAAGCACTAAATGGACATGGTTATATATATTAGTTCATAAAATCAATCCCAAAATTGACTTATCCTTTTGAAATACCTTGGAACCTACACAATACATAAAATAGTCAAATAAAATAATCATGTACCATATCTGTATGGTAGGGTAGTGAAAAAGTTGATGGGGAGGATCCATAAATATTCCTCTACAACATCCATCCATTTTAATGGTCATTCCATCCCATTTGGATAGTTATATATCCTTGTTTTCCTAGTCAGGTCCTTATCAAGGGTTTAGTAGGGTTTTAGGTCATTTTTGCTCTTAAAATTCATTCATAAAGATAAGACATTAGAACTACAAAAAAATTCCACAATAATTATGTTTAGGATAGCTATAAATCTCCCCAAAATCCTTTTATCTCCATACACAACCTCTAATAAGATGTGAGCATTTCAATCTAGCCTATCGAGCTTGGTGTACCATTCTACATAGGCCTAATGTAGCTTTGAGCCAAAATTAGCTTTCATTGTTGCTTATCTACATAACAAGAGTTTGAAAACATTTTTTAGGGCCCCATATCAATTTTTAAATGTATTATAATTCTATCCTATAGTTGGAAGTGAAAGTGACTTCTCATTGGGGTTTTAGTCCAAAACCCTACCTAATAGGCCTGATTGTAACCCTTGTGGTCTAGACCACCTTATTGAGTTACCTCCTTCTATGTAAGGTATCTCATGTTTTTATAGGTTTTATTCAACTTCCCACACCTATATTATATGTATTCTTATCCCTTATCTCATCCTTTTATCCCTGCTTTCCAAAACTGTAGGGTTTGATTACAAAGGGAGTGCCCTCTTTCTAAGACAAAATAGAGGGCACTTCCCCTATGTGTCTAGGAAAAATAAATATTGGAGGGGAATTTAAAAATCATAAATATTCTCTTTAAAATATTTGTATCCTTTATCAGTTCTCTAGACCCATCAAATTCATTAAACCTTAAGAAAGATCTGTGAAATAGTTGTCTCTATAGGGTTTGGGATATAGACTGTGGATTGCTTTGTATAACCTTTTCTCTAAATTATTTGTGTTATACTATGGTGTATAAATTTAATCACAACCTTAACCAATATGTCCCAATCTAATTCATTTCCCCAATCCTTTAATCTTCTTTATATTTCTTGTTTAGTCAAGATTGAGTGCCATTTCCTGACTATATTTCTTATTTTGGAGGGCACCTTTAGGTAGTCTTGTATGTATTAGGATTTAAAAATATTGAATGATCCCTATTAAAACCTTAAAATATAATATATTAACTATTTTTCCCTATTAATTCATGTTTGGGTTATACCAACACCAAAAACATCACCCTTTTTGCTCATTGCCTTACCACAGTCAGTTATAGTTGCCTATACAGGGCCCTATAGGTGACTTTCATCCTTGGAACTTGTATCAAAATATCCATGGGAGCTATATAAGGTCTTAGGAATTAATTGGTGGTATTTTATATTTATTTCACCTATTTAATCTCCATGCTTAATTCTAGGTCATAGACCATATATATCTATAGTCAATTGTAGGTGCATAGTTTTAGAATTAGGCACACCTATAGGTGTGAACTGGACTCCAAATAGTTCATGTCAAATTTTCTTAATGAAATTTATGCTCCTTGATGTGATTTTTAACTTAATAATATATCTCAAACATGAATACATACCCCATTTTCACTTTAATATTCTAGAATCACTTGGAATTTTAAATCTTATAGATGGCACTATCAAAATTCAATTGTTAACCATATTTGAGCTTCTCTAGCAAGAAAACCAAAAGATTAAATAACTCTCCTCCTTTTTAAAGTTGTAATATTGTGATATGGATATAGTATGAGTGTATCTATATTTTTCAAAACCCCTAGTAAGATTTCCATATGACCTCAACAAAATGGCTAGGTGCTCTATTTTTACTTTTTAGGGAAACGGTCACTGAACTTAGTCATCATCCAAAATACAAATTTCCAAGCCTATTTGCTACTCTATCATATCAAAAATGACTTCCATGAAATTTAATTCACACATAAGACTTCAATAATATTATATCCTTTCCAATTTCTTCCATCAAGCATTCTCAATTCTCTGTGGTACCACTTGTAGGTGGACTTATGCATGTTTACAAGCAGTGGGTACAAATTTACATAGTATGTAAGATATATGTGATTTTGATAAATTCTAGGACCCCAAAAAGTTTTAAAATGAACTATTATCACTCTAAAATATTGAAACACCTATCAAATTTCCCATCCTATCATGGCATCATTCTTAGATACCTATAGGTGCATTTTTGAGTTGTATGCATGTGGTGAGTAGAATTAGAGCAATGTGCATAGTGAATGGTCTCTTGAATAAACCTAAGATTATTAAAAATTATTAAAATGGATATACATCACTATGAGGATCTTGAAATAAATTTTAAAACCTTTATTCCAACATGACATCCTTCTTACACAGTTATAGATCTATCAATGGTAGCTAGTGACTGGTTTGTGTGGTGTATGAACTTGTAACCAAAACTTACATCTTATTCAAACATTAAAATAGACTCTCTTAATCTCGTGATGACTTGAAAAAGTTGACATAAATTTATTACAACTCCATGAACATGCTATATAAGCTTCATACACGTGACTGCAAGTGAAAGTGGATAGAGAGTTGACTATGAGTATGACAAGGTTGAATGTTAAATGAGGGGATGATTTTATGAGACCAAACATGGAATTTAGGTGATAATTATGGAATTTATACATAGTAAACATCATATACCATTCACATGAGACCCTTGCAGAGAACCAAGAATTCTACAAACAAGGAAGCTTAACTGAGATTTCACATGGTGGCAACTTCCTGCAACATGAGAATATTTCTTTGTCAAAACACCTTGAAACATGAAAATAAGAATTTAAAAAATTATATGGATTAAAAATCATATGTAATAAATATCAAAAATTATATTGTATATAATTTTCCATACATGAGCAAAACCTATAGGGTATGGGAAACAGTGAATTAAAAAACACAGTCAACTTGTTAGAGATGATTCATAAAGCATAGTTAACCAATATTTGAAATATTGTTATGGAAATGAATATTTATTATTTTAATATCACCCCCCAAAGGAATTTTTTCTGAAACTTCTCCAATTGGTCGTAGTAAACATAAACTTGTTGACTAGTTTTATGTGTATAAAAGGGTGAAGAAGGAAAAAAATGGTTTTAGGATTTTTACATCACTTCTAGATCATTTAAATCATGTAAAGTAGTCTAAGGAATATTAATAATCATCTCACAACCTTATCCCATGTGTCACACTCCTTTAAGGGTCGTACAAGTGCCAAACTCCTCCTTTTCATTTGGTTTGTTGATTTTCAGTTAGATAACCTACAATTTTAAGATGGGACTAACATTTATGATAGGAAATATTACCTATTTTATGTTTGAAGGAAAAATAAGACACTTGGACACCTTTAAAACCATGCCACTTGCATATATGACCCCTAAATAGCTATTAAGTGAGTTAAAATGACATATAGACTAATTAGACCATGACCAAGGCTAAAATGCCATTAAATTACATAAAATAGACTATAAAAAACCCTAAGAAAAACTATTAGACCCATATAAACATATAATAATCAATTTTTTACCTATAAGGGTCCCAATTTGACTTGCAGGGTCAAATTTGTTCAACAACTACTTCTCCATTTTATACAAATTCAATAAATTCTACCAATTTGAAGCCTAGATTTAGAGGTAGAGAAATTTATAACTAGGTATAACTCAAATATTATATACCTTTTTTGATGTTTTATTTAACCATTGAAATAATTATCATAATTCAAGTAATCTATTCCTCTGGCATTCATCAAACAATAATAACTCTCTAGCTACAATGGTGATAACTGTAAAGACCAACCCTTGTTTATCATGTTACCTTATAGCTTAATTTATCCTTGAGACTCCAATTTAAGAGTTTTTCATTTTTATTTTCTAATGACATGATATATTCATTCAAATTTTAGTAAAATCTAGTCACTAGATCAAAGTGGTATTAATAACACATTGCCCATGATGTAAATGTTTTGGCATATTGTTATTCATGTCTAAGGGAACCTAGATTGGTTTTGTTGCATGTATAAGATATAGTAAAATAATCCTAACTTATATAAGGCTAGAAAACATTTTATTGATCTTACAACATGATTTTAAAATAAAGACAAAACATCTAGGACAAAACCAACAAGACATTAACACAAGAAAAACTAAAACCAAAATTAAAACTTGCATAAAGCCCTCTCTCACCTTATAAAAATAAATGTCAAATGAATTATTTTTCAATCTCCAACTCCATGCAATTCAAGGCTTTAAATTTAAAATATCTTCAATAATTTATGTTTAAATAACATGGTAACAATTATCAATGACTAAAATTCCAATTATTTACTATATGTGGGCATTTGAACTAGAGAATTATTCATACCATGCTATAAGAATGAAGTCCACATGATTCATTTATTATTTTTAATGGTATATTCAAAACTCTTGCCTAAGATTTTATAGATAGCATCCACTCAAATCCTTAAATTACACATTTAGGTATCTCAAGATTTTAAAAATTCCTTGCAGCTTCAGCGTATTCATTCTACCCTATTCTACCACATTTTTAAACTTCAGCATAGGTGAATGTTTTTATTAGTGAAAACACATTGACAAATAAATTTATAGATGCATACCTATAAATCAAATAATAAAAGTTATGATGTAGGTTTATAATCCTAAATAAAATGATACAATGAAGTAAGAGGGATTGAGACTTGTGAGCTTGATGTGGAGGTTGAGGTGACTAGGAATTGACCTTCTAGTGTTGATTTCATAGAATTTTATATTTTATGAACATTATATATTTTATTTGCAACACCAACTCAGAAAATCCATTAAAACCAATTACAACATGGTCCTTGCTCAGAAATGGGAATTGCACACCAAGGGAAATTCTCATAAAGAAAATTTATGAGTGCATTAGGGAAATGAGAGAGCATCTAGATGTGGGATGTAATGGTCTCTTTAGATTTTTTTTGAAAAAAGGATTGTTTATTAATAAAATAATGCATATATTAAAAACTAACACAACAAAAAGGAACCTAACGATGTAAATAAAATGAACCTTTCCTTGATCAATAACTCTTCAAGATTTTTAAAAAACAAATTAGCCTAGTGTCTCAAACTCTCAGATAGTGAGTCCATACCACTTCTCTAGTTTATATAGGTCACTACATGAGATCTATTCATAGCTCCATATGACCCCAAAATCTCAAAAAAAAAACCTTGGAACTTGAAAATTTGACAAAATACTAAAAACAAAAGCTCAAAAATTTCATTTATTCAACCAACATATTTATATATACAGAGGGTTATTAAAATATTATGATGTATATGATCACTTTTTTAAAATTCAATAATATCTTTACAAGGTTTCTGATTGACTGAAATAAGTTCAAAGCAACAATGAGTAAAATAAGTCAACATGATTCATCGTATACTGAAAGAGATTCAAAGAAGTAATGTAAAGAAGCCATATTTCTAGCTGAGAAAGATCAACAGTCATGTAATATTTATTTACCATGCATCTACCATGTAACACATCAACATTTAAAAACATTAAAGCCCCTATCTTCATTTACCACATAGCAAATTACAAAAGTTGAAAAGCTAGTTTAGTTTCTTTGTGCACAAGAAAATACATATAAATTATTTCATCGCTAATGGTTTAAATAACATTCTCTTCTCACATATATTTAATTTATAGATTTAGTTCATTTCATACAAAAATAATCAAAACAAACAAAAACATCTCATCTATTTTACATACAAGTCGAGATAAGAAAAATTAGCATTTTGCATTTTAGCATAGGATCCTTCTCTCCTCCTTTGCATATATTAAAAACATTAAAAAATGATTTTTTTTTTTTTGTCGATTTAATTTACTTTCAACTTTTGTATTCTTTTACTCTTAGCACTTCATTTTAAGAAAACAAGTATTTACTTATAAAAAACCAAAAAAATACAAAAACATAATAAAAAATAAACAAAAGATTATCATAAGCCTTACTAATCCTTGCAATCATCCACATTCCATATAATCCTTGTCGATCTACATAATTACCATACACCAAACCTTATTTCAACATTCTATCAAGCATATTTTACAAGCCATTGTTTGAACAAGTTCATATATTTTTACATGTTTTTTGCCTAGCCTTCATTGGATGACCCTCTTCAAGACACTATGTCTTGTCTAACATGGTCTATTCCATAAAAGTAGAGCACCTAGTCCCATCATCATCACATAATATGACATTAGCACTGAGTTAAGACTTGAGATCTTTCAATCTACTCTCATTATTCACCTTATCATAGATTCTTTATCTACACTAGAAGATTAATAAAATATCCCTAATCAACCTATCATTTTATTTCTTCATAATAGAAGATGTCAACACAACATTATCCAAGCCTAGTCTCTCATCCATACCTCTTTTTTCTCCTCGAGTGTAGCCTCATCTTATATTATTCATATTTAGTGTATGACAATAATTGGGAATATTCAAACCAATAGAGTGGATCTTTCCCCATAAGTCATCCAACCCAATATCCCTCCTTTCCCTAAACTTAGGATTGACCAATATCTTCAGATTCTTATGATATTTGAGACTAAAGGACATTAGAGCTCCATTTATGCATATTTTGATGGTCTTAACTAGCATTGAGACACCATTGAGGTCTTTTAGTTCCATTACAATAACCCATTTCCATCACCTATACCAAATCTCATTCCACCAAATAATCAACCAGACCCTTAACCAATCCATTATGTTGGTTGCCTTGGACAAACCTTGGGGAGTCAAGTGCA
Organism: Torreya grandis; assembly: GCA_037957365.1. Lineage (NCBI taxonomy): Eukaryota > Viridiplantae > Streptophyta > Pinopsida > Cupressales > Taxaceae > Torreya > Torreya grandis. Next base: position 472,157 of record JARHVA010007121.1, on the reverse strand, counting down.
TAGTTTAGTGTGTGTTTATTCATGTGTATACATAACCTTGGGTGTTTCAAATATACCTTATCATGAGGTATGAGGAAACTAAAATACATTGAAAATTTTTGTACAATGGTTTAAGTGTTGGGACAATACACCTCACACCATGGTGTCAATAAAATAGATCGCTACTTTTCCTATAATGAAAAAAACTAAGTAGTTTTACAACTGCTATAACACATTTTATAAAAAGAAGAAGCAATAAATATATAACAAATCAAAATCAAAATTTGAAATATTTTTATCTCATACAAAAATCAAGCAAACAAGTAGTGTTTTAATAAAAAAAATTACGGGTTCACCAGAATATTTAATCTAAAATTGGATTAATGTTATAATAATATTTTAAACATTAAACTATTGAAATATTGTTCAAATTTACATATTATATGAAACATGAATGCAAAATACAATAATTTATAGAAATTAAATGAGTTATAAATAATAACTTTCAATGAAATATATAAACCTTGCTCAAACATGACTTGTGTTGACTGTGTAGGTAGATTGTTGATATTAAATAGACTTGAAAGATCTCTAAAGTGTGTCACATAAACCAAATGGTCATCAAATTCAAAGGGGAGAATCAAGAAAGGTTAATATAAAATATATCCTCATAAATCCCTATGCAATATGAGTGTTGCCTATATATCCCAATATGACCTCAGGATGATGTAGCTCTTCCACGTAGGGTGAGCATGTGAATATTGATGCTTGCAATATATGGATGCAACTAGTAAACTGACTTTAATGATTTTCAATAAAATACCCTTCACTCTCAATTAAATAGATTTAGACTTGGCCTATGACTATTGTTATAAATCATAACTTGAATAGGAAAGATTAGTGCTTTTTTCTCAATGTGTAGTAGATTGTAATATTTCTTGTTAGTGAATAAAGTATTGAATGGACTTGATGTGTTTATATAGTGGTATAGTTAAAATATTTATATTAACCAACTTTGCTAAAAGTGATAGAGGGCCAACACGAAATGTCTCAAATTTATAAGGTAACCATTAAAGTGTGGGAGACAAGGATGCATTAGTGGACAAGTTATGGATGTGGCTCTATCCAACCTATTGATTTTCTATCCTAGAAAGATTGAAACTATTGGAACTTAGCTGATAAAAATATTTAATTAGAATAGGGATCTTTGGATGATGTTCTTCGTATTTTCAAGAGAATAAGTATAAAATTGAAGGGTCTCATAGAGATTTCATGTTAACAAAATAATGAATAAGTTATGTAAGATAAAGTTGTCTTTGAGATTAAACATTGTCTAGTACTTGATGATAAATTTTGACATCTACACCAAGTAAAATCTTTCCATTAAGTATATTTTTTCCTTAGTTGGTACCAAATCCATGTTAATGGAGTAAATTTCTCTTTCTTTATGCTTATAATCATGTTGTGCTATTAAATTTCCCAAGGCAAGCTCAATGGTAGATATGTGTAATAATAGTAATGTGTCTAAAATAATTGGCATCATGACCAAGGGATTAGCTAGATTGTATTATTATTCATTGAAGGAATTTTTACATTGTTTATCCCATTGAATTTTTTTATCTTTACATAAAAGGTTGGATTTTGCTAGCTAACTGAGTTACAAACTATCATACTTCTTGTATTTTATCTTGTAAACTTATTAACTTATTTAGGTTGATGGATGAAGGCATGTCAACTATAGTTTTTAATTTTATAAGATCCAGTTTAATGCCTTTTTGATTTATAATAAATATTATCAATTTTTTTGATTTAACACACACATACTTCTTAATATTTAAATAGACATTACACTTGCACAATCTTTCTTAAGTATTTGACATGGATTTTTCATTTGTTTGATTTTATAAATATATTATCAACATAATACTCAATGACATCATGAATGTAATCATGAAATAAATGAGTCATGGCACTTTGATAAATAATATCAATGTTTTAAATCTAAAACACATGATAACATAGAAAAATGTGCCCCATAAGGTAGTGAAAGATGTCGTATATTGATATTTAAAGTTAATTTTTATTTAATTATACCTAAAACGATCTATAAAATAGAACATCTCATATCTTCTTGTGGAATAAAATTTCATATTTCTATTGGGTAAAGGAAAATCTTATTTTGAGCAAACATTTTTTAAATATGTAAATCCTTTGCATATGAGAATGCACTCACTAGGTTTTACAACTGTTACAATGTTACACATCCATGTTGAAAAATCAGTAAGTCACATAAATTCCAAATTTAGAACTGTTGAATCTCATCTTTAACTAATAAATCCACTTTAGGGTGCATATTTCATTTTTTAAAATCGGGTTTCGATCTGGATCAATTAGAAGTTTATGTATTATTAATAATAAATAAATGTTAGGAATGTTTGAATAGGAACAACAAAATAACTCCAAGAAGTTGGTCAAATAAAATCCATGGTTAGTATCTTCTTTAAGTGTCACTTAGGCTTTTAATAATATTGTTATAGGGATTTCGTTTGTTCTAAAATTAACATAGCAAAAAAGCCAAGAGTAAGAGGTTTGTTATGGTGTTAATAAAATTTGTAAATTTTTTATTTTTTTACACTATTTTATTTTATTATTGGTCAAATCTTTTTGTATTTAATATTTTATTATTTTATAAAATTACATTTTTTATAGAAAATAACCGTATTATATTTGAAAATCTTTAAGTTTGTTTATTTGTCTACTTAATATTGAATTATATATGAGTTAAGTTGAATTTATTAATTTTTAAATTTATATTTTTTCTTAAAGATTATAAATAATAATATATAAAGTTAAGATTTATAAATTGCAAGTAAAAAAATCTTAATAATTTATTTTTAATTTTAAAATATAAATATGATGGTTGTAAAGTTTCAATTATTTTTCTATTGGTTTTTATTTTCTTATTTAAATATACTTTGAAGATTTGTGAGTTATGATGGGGGTTTATGAATCGTAAGTTATAATGAAACTCCATAAACTCCCGTCGTAATGCATGACTCTTCAAGGGTGATTTTGAATCACCTTTGAAGAGTCATGTGTTACGATGAGAGTTTATGAATGGTAAGTTACGATGAAGATATTGAAAACATTTCCACCATATTCAATGAATATATATCCAATTTAATGAGTTCACCTTTTCTATTGTCCTCCAACATAAGTCAAATTGGATATTTTATTTTTGTAATTTTTTTAATTGAATTTTTTTTCAAGTGTATATTTATTTGAAATTTGAGATTATTTTTACTATTAAAAATTATTATAATAGTTTATGGATAATATTGTATATAAAATTTTGATTTGGCCATTTTGAATCCTATATTATATCCATTATCAAGGAGAAGAAGCTTATGTTTGATTTATAAATCTAGTATAAGAACGGAATGTCAATCAAAATACTATAAACTTTATTATCCAAAAATAATTATAAAGTATCTTTATTTTCTTTCCATGCACAAAATAGACTAATGTAGCTTAGTATGATGTATATCTTAGTTTTATTTGTGAAAATTTTCCAAGCTATATATGCTTTGTAATGCCAATGGTGTTATGGCTCGATATTTTGCTAATAGTGACCGTTCCATTGAAATTTGACCAAACGAACATTAATTATTTATTAATTCTTATATACCATTCATTCAAAAAAGTGATGCTCATGCTTCAATGTCATGCAAGACATACCTCTAAAGCTGAATAGAGACGGAGGGACGATAACACCTATCCCTGGTGGAAGCTTTAGATTCATTCAATGTTGAAGAATAAAATTTGAGATGATTTGAAAGAAGTATTCATTTCACAAATGCTAGCAATCGTTCATGTTTTCCTTTTCCTTTTGGAATATACAATAAATGTGTTAGCTGCATGTTGGCTTTATGCTTTCATAGATAGTAGCAATTGTTCATATTTTCTATTTAAATTACGCAGCAAATTTGTTCACTATATATTGACTTCATGCTTTTACAAATATTTGTAAATGCTCATGTTTTAGCTAAAAAAGTCACTACATACTGATTTCACGCTTTGCTTTTACACATATTTACAATTGCTCGTGTTTTCTCTTTAGAATATGCAACAAATTTGTTCACTGTATGTCGACGATTTATTTCATATTCTTGTATTATAAGAAATAACAACTTCACATTTGAATAAGTTAACTATGCTGAGTAAGTTGTATTTTAAAAATGGCCAATAGAATACAACTGTATAGATTTGAGAGAATTTGAATAGGAGGACGTTTCAAAATTTAATGTTTTACTTTTAAAATTGTACAATATTTCTGACATATGTAATATTTAAACAACTGTCTATGAATAGGATCTTATTTAATTCTTTACAGCAGTCTATGAATAGAAGTACCTCATTTCAGTTTGGACTACGGATTTATAGTAGGAAAACAAAGGTCCTTCCATGCACTTGTGGGAACTTATATTGGTGTTGTTTAAACTGTGGATTCAAATTACTGGTGTGAGTTTTTGGTACTTAAATTGGCACAATGGCTCCCAATCCAAAAAGGACTAAAGTGCTCTTTAATTGTGATTGTGCAACCCCAATTAGTAAAGAGTCATATTTTTTATAGACTTACAATCAAATATTACTATATTAACATGTTTTCAAAATTATTACAAATTACACAAGATCTGTTGTTTGTCCAGTGCATTTTGCAATATCATTATCAAAATTATAATTATAATTCAGAATTTTTTTAATATTTTTTATCTTTCATTTGAAAAATAGCATGTTCTATGTCAAGAAAAATTAAGACTTTCATTTAAAACGGGTTTAATAAATAAAAAATTTGTAAGTGCTATAACAAACACACCAATTTGGTGTGGATATACATTTATAAGTTAATTGATCTGTATTATATTTACTATTTCAACGGTCTTCTATTTTTCACAAATATTTGGTTCATATAATATCATGTTCATGCTGCTTCCACCACTGATATATGATAAAAGCTCGTTCATCGAAGGAAAACAATTAATTCTATACTATAATTTTCTTTTTTGGGTCTATAGGAACACATTCTGAATAATAAAAGAAACTCAATAGAAAGAGACATGGCCGGTCACCTATCGTATATTTCTAACTTTAAAATACGGTTTGTCCTTTCATGGCTGAAAAATGAGGTGATCATTAGAATCATTGTTCACAAATCTTGAAATTACATATTCATATTTTAGGTCATCTATCATGCACAATAAATATATTGTCAATGCACCAACTTAGCCAAGATACATAGGTTATTGTATTTTTAGTATCACAATTATATGTTCCTGCTGAATATTCTTGTTGAAACCCAAATAGCTAAGAAAATGACTTAGTGGGCACCCAAAGATTCAAAAAAACAACAATAAATTCACAAAGCTGTATAAATTCAGTATTTAAATTAAAAAAATTAATATTTAGATATTTTATTGACATGATTTATTTTAAAGAAAATCAAATAAACAATAATTTATGTCCATACCTTTTAAGGTTTACCCATTTCTCTAAACTTGAGTTGGAAACCAATTTATTGGCAAACCAATCGACCACCTTGTTACCCTTTTTATAAATGTGACATATCGTGACTTCCTCAAAGGATTTTAAATATAATGTGTTTGCAACAATGTTCCTAATGGTCCAACTTGGAGGATTTTCCTTTGTAAAACATTTGATAATATTAAGAGTGTCCCCTCCTTTGATGTATATGTGAGTGAAATTCATTTCATACATTACTTTTAATCCCCATAATGATTTTTTTAGATTCCAAAACATGATTAGATTGAACTCCAAGGCTTCTCACATAGGTTATTAACAAATATCATCTACATTCTATGATAATTCCACCACCACTGACTTGTCTTAGGTTATTTGTAGAGGCACCATCAAAGTTTATTATAACCCATTGCGAAGAAGGACATATCCATTTAACTAATTTTATGTCAACCATATATTTCTAAACTATCAATTTGAAACTATCTTAGCTTCACATTCATTTATCTTCACCCTTTTATTTTTATTAATCATAGAGAAATTCTCTAGAATTACATCAACAATCCTAGATCCCACTCTAGTAGCTATTCACTTCTTTTCTTCAAATATTCTTAAATTTATTTCCCACCACAAGCCCCATAAAACATGTGGCATGGCCAACTTCCAAATTTTATTCAACTGAAAGCTAAAATATGGAGATGACCACTAAAGAAAACAATCCAAGATGGATGTAGATTGTTATACCCAAAAATCTCAAATGTAAAAAGAATAATCCTCGATGTTTTATAAGCAAATGGAGATTCCAACAAAAGATAAAAAATAATTGTATCCTCATTTTCAAATTAGACATATTTGTTATGAATCATAAAACCTATTTTCACCAAGTTATCATAGATAGAATTTTGTTTTGGATTGCTACCCAGAAGAAAAAGTTGACTTTTTGGATAAGGTCTTTATCCCAAGATTGATTCCAAGGGAATCCACATAGAATTGAGTTTAGGCCCACTGAATATCCTGATTTGAAATTGTAATTACCCTTCGTTTTTCTAGCCCACACCAACTCAACTTCTCTATTAAGTTGACCAATATGAAAATTTATAATATTTCATTCAAGGAAGTTAGGTGAGAGAGATCTTCAAAAAAATTGAATTCAAAAATGGTTTCTAAGATTTAACTCAACTCCTATCTTCGATGTAGTCTATCATATTTTCTCACATTTCTCTCATAATAGGGATATGTACATTGTCCTAAGGAATAGTTAAACTTAGAGGAGAGTTGATTAGCCAAACATATTCCAAGGATAAATCTCAACTTCCTAACCCCTCAAACCATATGTAACCTTTCCATAATAACTTCCTATTTTCAACTAGATTATTCTAGAAACATGAAATTGGTGGTGAATATTTAGTAGATAATAGTCTCTCAACCTCAAATCTATCCAAATATTTTGCCTTCAAAATATCTTCCATTGATTTTTCTATTTCATAAAATTCTAACAATCTTTATCTAGGAGAGCTTTTTTTGTATGTCTCATTCTTCGAATCCATAAACCTCCTTATTCTATAGGGAGACAAATCCTTTCCAAATAAAATAAAGTGATTCTATGATTATCTTCAGTACTTACCCACAAGAATCTTCTTTCAATTTGTTTAATCTTACCTACAACTTGCCTAGGTATTTTAAAATAACCATGAGATAAATAAGGATAAATTAAATAGTAATTTTAAGGATATTTAATTTATTCACTTGATTGAGAAAGCATCCTTTCCAATTAGCTAGCTTTCATTGAAATTAATCAAGCAGATAATTCCAAATGTTAGTATACATTCTAACTTAAATAGAGGCATGCCTAAATAAGGGGATGGGTGTTAATTGGTTTAGTATCTTAGAATGCTTGAAATTATATTTATACACTCTATGGGATTGTTTAGGAAGAAAATTGTGCTCTTATCCAATTTGATTTTTTTCCCTAAAACTTAGGCATAACACTCCATAAGCTTCCTTACTTCTTTCATTTCCTTCATGAGTACTTATCCTACGCCTTAGTTTCATGATTATGAAACTCATATTTTAAAAATATTTTATACACATCTTTCAATGCCATTTTCTTCCATGGTTTTTATAAATTATAATTCCTAGTACATTTATAGAGATGGACATGGATTTAATTTGGACAATGGGTAGTGATTATTGGTAGATGTAGGCATTCAACTCAGAACATTTAATCCTCCCTAACACATCCAATACAGTGTCAGCTTCTTCTATAAAATTCTCTTTAGCTACCACATTAATGTTTTTCTTCTCTCTCTCATTTTATCTAAGTCCTTCTAGTTGAAGCTACCTTTAGAAAACATTTTAATATACTCTATTTTTTGCGTATGTATGCAACAAATGGTTATATGGGAGAACAATGTAGTCCTGTTAATATTGGTAATTAAAAACTATATTAATCTTGGTAGATTTTTAATGCAATTTAATAAATGCAAGAGAAAAGTTGTAGCAAAGCTCTGCCTCTTTGGAAACATCAGATAACCATGTTGGTATGAGTAGCACAACTCTATAGAAAAAGACAAATTATAAGAAATAATGTTTTTGACAACAGATAAATAAAATAAGAATTTTGCGTTTGTTTATTTTTTGAGTGTTTATTTGATGTTTATGTTTATTTATTTATTTGGCATATTTCCCCTATTTTTTGAGTTGTTTGTTCACTCTAACAATTTTGTTTAAGAGTAGCGTGTGAAATACAAGTTTCAACAAATGGGTATCAGAGCTTAGTTAAGATCCTAAGGAGCTTAAAATTTTCAAAGGCATTTGTTTTCAAAGAAAGAAGAATCATATATCAAGAAGACTTAAAATTTTCAAAAGGAAGGAGAATTTATCTCAGAGAAAGAAAATAGGAGATATCTTTTATTCTATAAAAACCATGGCAAGAATTAGTGGAAGTATTTCTCAACCCCAAATACCAATTTTAATGGAATTTTTATTTTATTTTTAGAGAATAAATATTAAAACCCTATTCTACTCTAAAGATGTGTGGGATTTGGTTGAAAATGGGTTCTTTGAGCCAACACATCAATAGGCATATCATGGATTATCACAAGCTGAGAAGGATTTAATGATAGAAAATAAGGAAAAGGATGCCAAATCTCTATTTTTTATTCGTAAAGCCATGGAAAATTCCATTTTTTCATGTGTTATGACAACAACCAAGTTAAAATGGGGATGGGAAAGTCTGCATATTACATATCAAGGCACCAACAAGGTCAAAATTGCTAAATTGCAAATATTTAGGAGAGATTTTGAGAATCTTCATGTGAAGGAAATAAAAAATATAAATTCATTTTTAACACACGTAATGTGAATTGTGAATCAAATTAAAACTTGTGGTGAAAGTATAGAAGACCAAAAGGTTGTAGAGAAAATACTCAGAAGCTTGGCTACAAAGTTTGATTCAATTGTAGTGGCCATTGAAGAATCTAAGGATTTATCTCAGTTATCAGTTGATGAATTAATCAGGCCATTTTTGTCACATGAGTAAAGGCCAATTCATTCAGGGTCATCTTCATTGGAAAATGCATTCAAAACTCAGCTTTCAGTCAATATAACAAGAGGGAGATCAAATTATAGTAGAGGCAGGGGTCATTTTTCACCAAGAGGTAAAAGAGAATCTCCTCAATATGAAAGCAAGCCAACATTAAGCCCACATACTTCTTTCACGCCATCAATAAGAAGAGGCAACAACCATTTTCAAAGTCATCATCAAGGAGAAAGGTATGGCTAAATAAATATCCAATGTCATTATTGTAAAAGATTTGGGCATCTTGCATCTGAATGTAGAAAAAGGCAATATGGTATGAATAAACAAAAGGAAAATTTTATAAATTAAAACCATTCCAGCACTGGTCAACAAAACACAATGTTGATAACATGTAATGTTGCACAAGATAACTCAAAGAAGTATGGTTTTTGGATAGCGAGTGTAGTAATCATATGAGTGGAAGTAAGGAGTTGTTTGCAAAAATAGATGATTCAATAAAATCAGAAGTGAAATTTGGAAATGATCACAAAGTCTCATTCATGGGGAAAGGATCAATCAATATAATAACAAAACAAGGTGAAAAGAAGCATATCCCCAATGTATACTATGTGCCTAGTTTGTAACATAATCTCATAAGCATTGGTCAATTGGTGCAAAAAAGGTATAGGATATATTTTTAGAATGGTTAATGTGTGATTTTTGACAAGAAACCAAGAAAGAGGTTGATTTCAAAAGTTGAAATGATGATAAATAAAATAATTTCTCTCAAGATCCAAAGTGAAATATGTTTAGAACCTCAAGGATTGCAAACAATTGCTAAAGCAGCATTTAAAATCCCATTGAAGTATTAATCTTGATTAAGGCACCTAAGATTTGGACATCTAACCTTTAAAGGTTTGCAGTTGTTGTATAGAAAAAGAATGGTATATGGTTTTCCACTAATAAAGCCACTTAAAATAAAATGTGAGAGTTGCATACTAGAAAAATTACATAGAGAAAAATTTCTAGTTAGAAAATCCTACAGGGCAAGGCATCCACTTGAAATAATCCATTCAGACTTTTCTAGATCGATGAAAACACCATCCATAACTGAAAATCTATATTTCTTGACATTTATTGATGATTTCAGCCACAAGACTTGGGTCTATTTCTTGAAATATAAATTTGATGTGTTTGATATTTTCCAGGAGTTAAAGGCAAAAGTTGAAAAAAAAAGTGGATATTATATCAAAACATTGAGAACTAATTGAGGTGGTGAATACATATCAAATGATTTTCAAAAATTTTACAAGACAAATGGAATAAGAAAACAATTTATAACAAGATATACACCTCAACAAAATGGAATCGTAGAAAGAAAGAATAGGACAATTATAAAAATGACATGAATCATGATAAAAGATAAGCATTTACCAAATGAATATTAGGCTAAAGTGGTTATTTTTGCAGTATACATTCTAAATAGGTGTCCAATCAAATCAGTAATAAATAAGATACCACAAGAATTTTAGAGAAAGAAAAAATATAATGTTTCTCATTTGAGAGTATTTGGATGTGTTGCATAATCTTTGATACCCCAAGAGTTGAGAAATAATTTGGATGATAAAAGCAAAAATTGTATTTTTATGGGATATAGTGAACAATCCAAAGCATACAAACTATAAAATATAATTACAAAGAAGTTAATAATCAGCCATGATGTAGAATTTATTGAAGAAGAAGCATGGGATGGAAGCATTGATAAAACCAATATAATTTTAGTAGGCATACCACATAAAAATAAGATTGTAGAAGATGATACACAAGTAAATATTCCTTAGGATCCATAAATAAATGTTCCTACAATGCCTTCTAAGGCATCCAACACTCCAAATCCATCTACTTTAGCTAGTAATAGTAGTAGCAAATCATCTAATTCAACACTTGCATCATTGAGATCTCAATCAATAAACACTTTAAATAATACCCATAGTCTAAAGGAGATTTATGATGAGTCACAAGAAGCTAAAAAAAGTGAATTTGAGTTCATATTTTACATTCCTAACACAAGATGATCTAATTTACTTTAAGGATTCAATTAAAGATGAGAATTGGATTGGAACCATGGATGAAGAAATTCAGTCAATTGAAAAGAATCAAACTTTGGATCTCATTGAGCTTCCTAAAGGAAAAGACGTGATTGGAGTAAAATAGGTTTATTAAAAAAGTTTAATGCAGATGGGAACGTTGAGAAACACAAATCAAGACTAGTATCTTAAGGCTTCACATAATAGCCAAACATAGATTACAATGAAACATTTGCATCGGTAGCAATAATTGACACTATAAGAATGGTCTGGAAAGTCTTTCAAATGGACGTCAAATTAACATTATTGAATGTAATATTAGAAGAGGAAGTTTATATAAAACATCCACCTAGTTATTAAATTCAAGGAGAAGAGCACAAGGTTTACAAGCTAAAAAAAGACTTATGTGGATTTAAACAAGCTCTTAGATCTTGTTATAGCAGAATAGATTCCTATCTTGTGATCAATGGATTTAGTAAATTTATAAATGAACCAACTTCGTATGTCAAAGTGAATAATAAAGGAAAAATATAAATGGTGTGTTTTTATGTGGATGACGTAATTTTTACTAGAAACTTATCAATTGAATCATTTAAGGTAGCCATAAAAACTAAATTTGAGATGATTGATTTGGGACTCATGAGCTATTTTATTAGCATAGAAGTAAATAAATTTGAGTAAGGAACTTTTATTTGTCAATCAAAATATTCTAATGATTTGCTAAAAAGGTTCAAGATGTTAAATGTTAATCCAACTCGTACACTAGTTGCAATGGATTTAAAACTTAGCAAGGACAACAAAAGCTCTAGTGTTGATGAAACTTTATTCAAGAGATTAGTTGGCAGCCTCATGTATCTAACTGCCACAAAAAAAAACATCATGTATGGAGTTAATCTTATCTCAATATTCATGGATAATCCAAAATAATCTCATTAGAAATATAAAAAAAAGAATACTAAGATATGTAACTGGAACAAAGACTTTTGGGATCACATATATATCTTCAGATGATTTCAAGTTGAGTGGTTACATGAATAGTGATTGGGGAGGTAGCATGGATAGTATAAAAATCACTTCAAGCTATGTTTTTCATCTTGGATCGGGTGTTATCTCTTGGGCATCTAATAAACAACTGATTTTAACACTTTCATTCGCTGAAGTGAAATATGTTGTATCCATGTCAACAACTTGCCAAGCATTTTGGATGAGAAGAATACTTTTAGACTTGAGAAACATGAAATAAGAAGCTACAAAAATATTTTATGACAAAATTTAAGCCATTGAATTGTCTAAAAACCATGTGTTTCATAAATGTAGAAAGCATATAGATACTATATATCACTTCATTCATGAATTAGTGAACAATGGTTATATATATCTTGAGTTTTACATGACTGAAGAACAACTTGTAGACATCTTTACAAAGCCACTTGAAAAGAATGTGTTTGAGCATCTCTGGGAAAGCATGGGCATAACTGATATACATGGTAGTGAATATTAAGGGGGAGTGTTGGTGGACATAGGCATCCATCTCAATACATTTAATCTTACCTGCCATATCTAACACACTGTCAACTTCTTCTATAAAATTCTCTTCAACTACTACATTTAATGTTTTTCTTCTCTCTCTCATTTCATCTAGATCCTTCTAGTCAAAGATACCTGTGTAAAACATTTTAGTATACTCTATTTTTTTAGTAGGTATGCAACAAATGGTTGTAAGGAAGAATAATGTAGTCCTATTAATACTGGCAATCTAAAATCTATATTAATCTTCATAGATTTTTAATGAAATTTAATGAATGGAATAGAAAAACTACAATGAAGCTCTACTTATTTGGAAACAACAGATAACCATGTTTGTATAAGCAACACAACTCTATAGATAAAGACAAATTGTAAGTTGTAATATTTCTATTAGTAGATAAACAAAAGAATAATTTTGTGTTTGTTTATTTTCTAAGTGTGTTTATTTGATGTCTATGTTTATTTGTTTATCTAGAATATTTCTCCTATTTTTTGAGTTGTTTGTTCACTCTAACAATTTGGCTTAAGAGCAGCTTGTGATCTGCAAGTTTCAATAGTGATAATGCTTATATTTGAATCAAATACATATATTACATTAAGTTTCATAAATAACACTATTGGTATAATTATGAAGGCCAATAAAATAAAATAATGAGTATTTTGTATTTTAACATTTTACTTAGTTTTTCTAGCTATGTGTTGTGTGTATTACATTGATAAGATTTTATCACTTTAAAGTGTAGAGTAAAAAAATTAGAGCTTAGGAAATCAAAGTAAACAAGATGCATCAAATTTAAGCAAAGTTGGAATGTTTTGAATAATTTATTTGTTTTAATTTTTAACAAAATATACTTTTTGATGCTTCGTGATAATCCCCTCAATGTTCATCTTCTATAATGATCTCCCCTCCTAGTTTTAATTATCTCTCCTTCAGACCAATTAATTTTTCCTCTATGAATTTGAGTATTTACCACTCATAAAATTTATCAATGTTTGATGTATCACAATTCAAATCTAACCAATCATGGTTCTTAGTTTTTTTCAATTAGGATTTTAAATATTTGGTTTTAATGAGCTCGACAGAGTGGATTTATAGATAAATCAGTCACATAAGAATAATAGTTTTCTGTCATTAGTTATTTTGGCATGTACATCCTCCAATCGAGTGTCAATATATTGGGTATCTCCATCTTGTGACCTAACGTTTAATGATCACTTAGGTTAACATTGGGCCTAGTCTATAATATTATCTAGGCCCTAGTGCTATAGTTTTAGTAGAGGATGTTTTCTTGTGGAGGATTTTTAGTTTTAGTTGTAACATATGAAAACAAACTTATTCTTATTTAAATTTTATAATAAATGAATAATTTAATATTTTGTAGATATGAAAATTTGGTTTTTGGTACATGATAATGCCAAGTGTGTCACACATTTACCATATATGACTTTAGCATATAATTAAGGTTTTAATCCACCATTCTCTCACATTTTCATGTTTCCTTGTGATTCAACCCTTATATTATGATTTTATACACCCATATAAACCCTACCATCTATTTCAAACTAACAAATATCCTTCATAGATATCTCCAGGCTCTCAATTTAGTCTGCCTTTACACATGTCAGTTTTGATAGATCCAAATAGTACCACCAATCAATAATGACCTAATCTAGTCAATATTGACCCACTCCCAACAATAACTAATTTTTAAAATCAACCCTCTCCTTATGTTAAAATCATTTTCCTAGCATGTTGGTGATGTGATAAATTAGCTAATTAGATTTATATATAAACATATCAACGTTTCATTCAAAATGGACTTAACACTTATCTAGAATGCATCTATACACTATATAATATTGATTATTTTTTTCCTATTCTTCCCAAATTATGAATCTATCATTAGGAACACTAACAAACCAATTTTAAAGCACCCTAAAGTTAAGTCAAAGAAAATACTTTCAAGTATTAAAATATAAATCATCTACATACATATATGAAAGGATCACAATTGAACAATCAATCTAGATGGGATAAATTCATTTTTTTTGGTGTATGTGCCAACTTTTCTCATGTGTAAACCCCTCTCACTCTTGTCAACCTTCTTGTGACATTTGACCTATTCAAAACCTTATCAACCATAGTCATGTAACTAATTGATTCTTAGGTTTGGCACATTATGCACATGTTGGTATGGTCCATTTTTTTCTTTTAAACATCTTATTATAATTTTTATATATTTTTAATCATAGTATTTAAATAGTTATTTTGTGTGTGACTCTTGTGACATTTAAATTAGTGTTTTATTGATTAAATTTTTCATATTGTTTAACATGTTATTGAACAACTATTACTTTTTTATGCTTACAATTTGATTTAATATCAAATAAATTTAAATTTCATATAAAACATGGTTCATTTTTTCATTTTTATTACACTAATGTATTATTACGACACTTTCAACACATTCTTTATTGCAATCTTTCATAATTTTATTTATTTGTATAATATTAATTTGAATAATTATTAATTATTTATTCTTGAAATTTACTTTATTTTCAAATACAGTATAAATTACCATTTAAAAAGGCTACAAATTTAAACTTTATCTACTATCATAGTGGCATTATAAAATGGAATCTATGGCTTCACTTAATTTTCTACTAGATAAAATGCAAATGCTTAATGGATCTAACTATAATATATAAAAATCAATGTTAAAGGAAAATTTATGGCCTAAAAACTATGGAACATTGTCATTGGGAGTAAAAAACTCTATCAAGATGACATGTGATACCTGATCTTTTAAATGCATTTTAATATGCTACGCATACAAAGATTCTCTAAAGTGAGACACTATGATTCTTTTTTCTCCAAGCTTCTTGCGGTATCTTATTTATCACTAGTTTTTATTAGACATCTATTTAAAATGTATATCATACATGTAACTAATTCAATCCAATATTCATTTGGTATATGCTTAACTTTTATCATCATTGAATCCATTACCAAATTATCCTATTCTTTTTTTCCTCTACTTCATTTTGTTGAGGTGTATATCTTGTTGTAATTTTTTTTTTTTTTTTTAATTTGCCTTAAAAAAATTTAGAAATTAATTTGATATATATTCACCTCCTTGATTGATTCTCAACACTTTGATATAACATCCACTTTATTTTTCCACTTTGGTCTTGAAATCCTTAAAAATAGCCAATACATATGATTTACATTTCAAGAAATAGACCCAAGTTTTTCTACTGAAATTGTCAATGACTATTGAAAGAAATGTAGATTTCCACGTATGGATGGTGTTTGCATTAGTCCATAAAGATCTGAATGGACTACTCAAGTGGATGCCTTGCCCTGTAAGATTTTCCAACTGGAAACATTTGTTTATGTTGTTTTCCTCGTATGCAATTCTCACATTATGTTTTAGGTAGCTCTATTGGTGGCAATGTATTTACCATTCTCTTTCTATGAAATAGTTCCTATCCTCTAAATTTTAGATTCCCAAATCTCAATTCTCATAACCAAGATTGATTCTTATATGACACTTCAAAATATGCTTCATTAATTTTTTTAAATCCTTGAGGTTCTCAAAATTGTTCACTTTGGATCTTAAGAGTAAACATTATATTCCTTATCATACAAACTTTTGCAATTAGTTTATTACTAGGTTTATTGCCCAAAATTACACATTCACCATTCTCAGAGTATATCATATACACTTTTTGCACTAGTTGAGCAATGATTATGAGATTGTGTTGTAATCTAGGAACATAGTATACATTAGGGATATGTTTCTTTTCACCTTTTTTTGTTCTTATGTTAATTAATATTTTCCCTATGACTGATACTCGATGATCATTCCCCAACTTCACTTCTAATTTTTTTGAATCATCCATTGTTGTAAACAACTTCTTACTTCCACTCATGTGATTGCTACACCTTTTATCTAAGAACCATACTTCCTTTGAACTCTCTTGTGCAACATTTCATGTTATCAACATTTTGTTTTGTTCACTAGTGTTGGGTTGATTTTCATTTGTAAAATTTGTATTTTTTTATTCATATCATATTACTTTTTTCTACATTCTAATGTAAAATTCCCAAATAGTTTACAATAATGACATTAAATATTATATTTATTATACCTTTTTCCTCAATGATGGTTATGAAAATGGTTATTGTCTCTTCCTCTTGATGGTATGAAAGATGTATGCGAGCTTGATGTTATTGTTTTGATTTCAAATTGAGTAGATTCTCTTTCTTCTCTTGGTGAAAAATGACCTCTACCTCTATTTTAGTTTGATCTCCCTCTTGTTCTATTATCTAAAAGCTAAGTTTTAAATGCATTTTCTAATGAAGATGCCCCTGAATGATTTAACCTTTGCTCATGTGATAATAATTATCCCATTAAGTCATCAACTGATAGCTATGTTAAATCTTTAGATTCTTCAATGGCTACTACAACTAAATCAAATCTTGTTGGAAAACTTTTCAAAATATTTTATAGAACCTTCTATTCTTCCATATTTTCACCATGAGTCCTTATTTGATTTATAATCCCCGCTACATGTGCAAAGAATGAGTCTATATTCTTTGATTCTTTCATTTGAAGATTCTCAATGTCTCTTCTACATATTTGTAATTTGGCAATTTTAACTTTGCTTATACCATGGTATATTATTTGTAGGCTATCCCATGTTTACTTTGACCTTATGGAAGTTGTAGCCCTTAGAAAAATGGACTCCTCAATTATTTGCTAGATCAAAAATAATACATTTTCATCCTTCTTATTTTCCTTCAACAAATCTAGTCAGTTTGAGAAAGAGCTTGGAATATATGTTGATTTGTCAGTTCAAGGAATCCATTTTCCACTAAATCCCAAACATCTTGGCACCAAAATAGAGTTTTCATCTTAATGCTCTAATAGTCATAGTTTTTCCCATTGAATATTGGTATTTTGGGTTGAGAAATGCTTCCACTTATGCCTGTCACGGATTCTCTAAAACAAAAATCCTTTCTTTTGCTCTCTGTTATGATAGTAATCATCTGATGCAATGATGTCCATAGAAATAGATATATCTTTTAGATTAGGAAAATGAATCCTAATAGATTATCCGAGAAACACAACTAAAGTTGTTTATAAAAAGGATATTTTTGTGCGATGATGCTTATGAGTGAGAGAGGGAGCTTCAACTTATAGCTATTTATATTGGTTTTTTGAGAATGTCATGTGTTTTTATACTTTGTCAGTCATTAGATGCTTTTGGAGTCTGAGTCTTTTCTTTGATGATTTGAGACATGCAACATGAAAATTTTGAACTTTCTCTCTGGGAAATATTGTATTGAAGTAAAGTATAAATGATGCCCCATACAACATAATTTCAACATGAAAAACAACTATGAAATGATGTCCAAAAGAACATAATTTTGACATAGAAAATGATACCTATCTTATTTCTATTTAGTCGTAGATTGACTCAACCATCCACCAGGTCAAACTCTCCTTTATATACTTGAAAAATAAGGATATGAATTCAACACATAGTCAAAATTGTATCCCTCTGATGTGGATTTTGTAAATATCTATCATAATTTTCTCTATGGTAATTTAGTATCATATTTTTACTTATAGGATGAACTTTAACTCGAGCACTTGTGCATTCCAAATGAGGCAGAGAGATAGAAACTAATATGGGAGGCTCATTTCAACAACTTTGAAGGACATTTTGGCATTGAAAAGACTCTTGAGACGTTTCAAAAGTATTTATATTGGACATATCTTAAATATGATGTTTTGAAGTACATTAAGTCTTGTACTACATGTGCAATTAACAAGCCGATCAGTAAGAAGAAAGTTATATACACACCTCTATTAGTTTCAATAATACCATGGGAATCCATTTCCATGAATTCATCTCAGACTACCCTACTACCAAGCATGGTAATGATTGTGTTTATTAGTAGTTGATAGATTCTAAAAGAAGGTAAATCTTATACCCTATAAGAAAACAATACCATCTCTAAAAATAACTCATTTATACTTTCAATATGTTTGGATCCACTTCAAAATCCTAAAAATTATCTTATTTGAAAGGACCACACAAGTTTTCTGAGCCATTTATTTAAATTACTTTAATCTATTCTAGACACAAAGTTGAATAGTTTGACCTCCTTTCATCCTAAGACTGATAGACAAACATAAGTGATAACTAGTATTATCTCATCACTCTTATCATGTGCAATAAACCTTAAAAGTTATCATGTTTAATTAGAGAATTAGTTAAGTTATCATGTGCAAAGGAGTATTCCATCATCCATTTCAAATTGTGGAGAGTATTGGTAACCTATAAAAATTGTATATTTTGATGTTGACTATAGTAAATTTCAAGGTTTCATTATAGTTTTCGACCAAGATTATAGGCTTGCATGGAATTACTAATTTCATCACAAAGTAGTGTAATAAAGCTTTGGATTTGACTTTTTAAGAAACAAAAGCTCAAGACCTTGCCTAGGATACAATTAAAACTAATTTTAAATGCATGGACCTATCAAATAATAATTTATTTGGTAGCGTTATTACACATATAAAAATGGGGTAAGGTTTCGTTATTCCCAAATTTTCAAAAAAAATATAATAGAAATATCTCATTAAAATTCATTCTCTCAGTAACTTATAAAACTTATAACTCATTAATCTTATGTAAACATACCATAATGAGGGTAACTTTTAATCTTCAAGGAGTCAACAATCTTAGGCAATGTTGATCTATTGAAGATTCACTTGATCAATACTTGTCTCTTCTCTTGAAAATAATTATGAAGGTCTATGTAACAGGATATCCAAATTTTGAAATGTAATGGTGGGAAGTGAGAGTGATCTTGAGTTATGAGTTGGGTTTATCTAAATTATTATTGTAGTTCTTTTTTCCCCAACAAAAACACCAAAAAATAAAGAATAAGAAGAGTGAGGATTATATTTTCTCTTTTATATGATTTTATCATAAAGGATGATTTTTAATATGGATTGGGTCTAGTATATGTTTCAATATAGAGCTTTCCATTCACTTGTGTTTCATGTATAACGTGGCATAACATTCTAGTGAATGTGTGAAACATGCCTACTCACCATTGATACAACTTCAATAATTTGAGTATTATGAAAAAAAAATTATGAGTGATGTATGTATCTAAACATTAATATCAACTATTAGTGGGGGATTTTGTTTCCAAACAAGGAATTAAGAAAGTAGTTAGATATGGGGATAAACATTATGAAACTTCTTATCTACATTGACTAGGGAAATGTCCCACTAGTTGTGTACCTTAATGTAGAGGGATCATGCATTAACACATATGCAATTCAATAACCTTGGGTTACGACAAAAATATGTATATCAATTTTGTGCCTTTAACAATGTATATTAAAGGTTTAAAAAATATGTATACATCACATGCAAGCATTATATGACAATGTATACTTAAATAGATTTTGATAAATGGATAAAAAGTTGGAGCCCATCCAACCAATAGTTATTTGCTTAAACACTAATACGTACATATTTTGTTGCCCAATTTTTCACATTTAAGACATAATGGTAAAATATTATTTATCTTATATTTAGGCAATAACATTAATATAAAAACAAACATTCCTCAAATTTGACATGGCATGCCCTTGACAATTTATCTGGCAAGATTTATTAGATGGGTTGTATACGGATTTTGAGTTGTTATTATGCCCATTAGTAGTGTAGATCTTTACCAAATAACCATTCATGGCCTACGTAGTTTTTGAATTTTAGATTTGGTAAAGCTTTTCATTTTCATTCTTATGGGATCATGTTTTGTGAAACACTTTGAAATATCTTGTTTGGTCTATAATATATCTCTCCACAACTGACACTAGTAATTTATTTCTATTGTGAATAAACCATTTTCATTATCTATGAAGTAGCCTTCAATGGGTTATCATTTATCATTTAACTTATGGTAAGTGTGCATCAGATTTGTCCACTTATTTTTACATATTCATGGAATCCTCTCATAGATGCATAACATATTGTCTTAAAAAAAATTGCATTTTATGAATTTTATGATTTGTGGAGAGTGTGGACCCCATAATTTATTTTTAACATTTTTTATATGAATTTTAGGATTCATAGAGAGTATAGACCCCACAATTTGTGAATACTAGTTAATTTGAGGAATCAAAATGGGCATTGGATCGAACAAAAGCTTTAATTTCATCCTTACTTCATTTTGGAGACCTACTTTTTTGTTCCATGTAGATAAATAGATGCAATAACTACTCCATCAATGTTTTTTCTATTTCAATTTTATTTTTTCCAATTTCATTTCTTATACAACTTTAAATGATTTACTTATAGTTTTGAAGCTCAAATAAGTAAATATTTTTTTAACAAGCTATTTTGTTTTCTGAGTATGCACATTATAACCCAATAACTATTATCAAGTCCTCATAGCTTTGAATCCAAAATAAATAAATGATTTTGTCTACATATTTTTTTGTTTTATTAAGTATGGACACTAAGGAGAGTGTTCAATTTCATCCTCTCATCTTAAACATGTAGCACATACTTGCAAAATTATGTAATTTTCATCATGTACTCTCTTATAGACATTTGGTGATGCTTAAATTTACAGTTTCATGAATATTTCCAAATGTTTTTTTTAAAATTATTTCAATGTTCTAAGTTGTTTCAATGTAAGTATCCTTCCTCCTATTTTACTCTTTTTATGTTTTCTTACAAGAATAAATAATTTGTAAATTCATCGATGTTGAAGTGCTTTTCAGTTCACTCAAGCCATTCCCTCATTTAATTGTCCATTCAGGTATTTTCATTACAAGTATAATTGTTGATGATGCAATATTCATTCTTCAATACTCTTATATTATGCCTTATTATTAGATATTTCTCATTAGATAGATATATTATTACCTAGAAAAGTTCATTATATGTTTTGATAACCATCTCTCTATCATTAGATTATTCTCAGTTGCATAATATAGAATAGTGGTGGTCATGGCCATGGTCACAATATAGCTACAACTACATAATGATGAAGAAAATAAAGATAAAAATTGATTAGATAAATACATTACTTCATTAGAATTTCAAACCATATCTATTAATAAACAAAAGCATATTATATATAAAACATCCATTAAAAGTATATTCATAAAAAAATAGTTTAAATCATTAAAAAATATAATATATAATCTGAAAATAACTTAAAAATATATTCACATAATCATATTTTTCATAGATATTAATGGTTGAAGGGACCCTCACCCAAATAGAGATTAAAAATGAGATTAACAAAATTTGGAATGAATAAGGTGGAATCCACACTTCTCCACTCACGAAGGGAAAGCCCATAATTTATGAAAATCTAAATGGGAAACAAATTGCAATATCAATAAAAATTAACAAAATATGACAAAGAGTCACATCAAAAATCCCTGAGAAGCTCCAAACCATTAGCTCAAGTAAAATTGACATAATAAGTCCTTGAAACTATAGTTGATGGACACACTCTTATGCATGAAATAATGAACCAAACCTAAAATATCATTGATAACCACTACAAGATCTACACCAAAACCAAAGGAAACTAAAAGTGAAATTTAGAGATGATACCAATTACTCATCGAAGATCCTAAAAAACCAAACTTGCAGTTCCATATGTCTCCACAAGGGATTCCATTAGTAAAAACTAATCTACTAGGCAAAAAAACTCCTAGAAATCACCCATATCACAACCCCTCTCCAATAATAAAGACAAGCCTTAAATGTCTTGACTAGGGGACACCAAGACCTCAACCTTAGGCATTAACTAACCAAGGATTTGGATGGACCTTGTACTTAAACTTGCAAAACCCTTGAAGAAGGAGGTCAAAAAACCAGCTCAAGCTCCAAAAGACAACATAAATCTAGATGAAGCAGGCAGCATTTGTCCACCAATATCCCACCTAGAAACAACCACACAAAATTAGAAAGTATCACTAGAAGTATCTTTTAGAATAGGAAAGAGAGAAATAATTATCCAAGGGTCACCAACCCACATGAAAGGTAATAAACCAAACTGCTTGTCCCTCTAAACAAAATACATAAGAGAGTGAAGGAATTAGGGTGAAACTAAAAAAATAGAGGAAACTAACAACTAATGTAGATTACCAACATTATAATAAGGAAAATTCAATGAGCCAAAAAAAACACAACCATCACTTTTGGCCACCAAATAATGATCAGAACAAGGGGAGATCACATAAGTTAAAGGATACATCATAGATCCCACAAGAACTAAGTTCACCAAAGTCACGCATAAAAAATTTTAACCATTCACCACTTCACCATATGCATAAGTCTAAGCATGGCAGACACAATCCAAAAATATAAAAATTGATGGCATAATAACTAGGCCTAAGCCAGAGATGGCCACCCCCAAAACCCTTTCTTCAACTAGAAGCAAAGCACAACCACTCTTATTTTCACTCTTCATCTCCACAAGGGTAAGGAATTTAGAATTTTCCCTAATCCTTTTAAGTGATTCACACTCCAAAATTCAAATCAAGCTATTGTAAATCACCATAGGACCTATATAGAGTTAATATGTGGTATTGCTCGACTAGAGGCTTTATAACTCTCTCTAATGATATTATTTAGTAAGAGACCTCTTAGTTAAGTGTATCAGATCCATATTGGTCATGACCCCAATTGCCTAAATGTAACAAAAAATCATAAGGGCTAGTTTGATTCATCTTCTTCGAGCTAGGATTAATTTATAAATCAACTTCACTATCCCTTGTATACATTATGGTGACCCTAATGTGAAACTAACACTTGCAAGTTTTCCTTCATGATTTAATTAATTTATTTTTCTTATTTATTTCATATTTATATTACTATATCAACTTTTTTTACTCATTCTAAAATTTTGTGCATAATATTTAACACATAATTGATCAGATCAACTCTATTTGGCTTTGTGTAGGTCATATTCATTTACAGAGAATTGGATTAATCTAATTGACTTAGTTTGAGTTTTTGCATATGTCTTCAGATTTAGTTGACCCAGTCAAATCTATTATTAGGTTCAAAATATTTATCTAGATGACACAATACAAAAACAACAATTCAACATTCTTAAATCATCACATTCATTCTAACCAACTTAATCATTTATTTTCTTCAATTCAGCCATTGTTTTCATAGTTTTCATTTATATAAAATTGTAACCCTATAGTAAACTAAATTTATTAGATCGAATTAGTTATGTAGTTGATTCTTTCTTAGGAGACTCATTCAAATTGTTTGACTTTATTTCTTTGGCCTATTCTTCAATAGATAGAATCAATCAAGTTTAATTTATTTTATACTATTTGCATACTAGGTCGACCCAATCAACCTAATACTCTTCAAGTAAAAAGAATTAAATTGCATTGGTAGTAATTAATTCATCTTTCATTTTGCTACTTGATTGATTAACATAGCACACATAGTATAATTAGGAAATTTTAATTTATTATTTGGTCACATTGTTTTTTCTTTTATTCACACACTGCCAAATCAAAAAATATCAAAAATCATTAAAAAATTCTACCCAAGGTCTACCTACTTGGATTTCATAACCAAGGGGGAAGCTGACTCGATTTCTTGTCTAGCATAAATACGTGGTTGATGGTTAATTTTGGCAAAGTATCTGACACCCTTAACACTACAAGATTATGAAGTGAGGTGGTAAGCCCTAATACCAAGCTAGTACCATCACCAATATAGAAACCTTTCATCCTTAACAACTTGAAACTAACTTTAGCTAACCTCTTTTTAGTTCCTTTCTAAAACCAAATGCCCTATCACATTTTAAAACATAATATAACTTAAAACACATAGCAATGTTTGCTATTTAGATTAGCATTTACATTTTAATATTGTTGCTTGTTTGATAATTATATTTTATTTTACAAAACTTATATTATCCAAAATTGGTAAAAGGTCTGTGTTGTGTGCTACAACTAGATCAATTTAATTAACCTAGATGTTTGTGTGTTTAGCTCATTTTCTTAAAAAGTTACTACTTAGTCATCTATATTTATACCATTAAAAATCTTTCCTATGTATAGAACATAGTCGATTCTATGAACTCAATCTCTTACAAGATGCTCTATTTTATCTTCCTGTAGAACATAGTTGACTAAGTCTAATATGCTTATCTTTTTTTCCCAGAACATAGTTGACTTGTTTGACTTTATTTCTTGTCAGTTGTTCTTCTTCCCTTCTTCTAGAATATAATCGATTAATTCAACTCTATACCATCTAGAGGAATCTATAGGTCTTGGTTAACTTAGTTCTTTAAACTAATAAATTCATAATTATGTCTTCTTTTCAGCTTCCAATTAGTCAATAATGTTGTATAATTAAGAATTTATATCAAAACCTCACTTATATTATCACTTCAAATGAAATTATTGAATTACTTATTTCATGCCTTCCTAATCCCAAACTAATTATTACACAATGTAAGATATTTGATATTGTTCATCCTTTTCCTCTTCCTCCTACTAATGTTTGGAACCCTCCACCCAACATTCCATCCTCTACTACCAATATAGGGAATGTTCCACCTCCTAACACTAACAATCAAAATCCTCCCATTTATACAAATCAAATTCTTACTCAAATGGTTTAATAAATGAATGTTACGCAAATAAATACCAATTTCTAAATGATGCAAATGCAATTTCACATGTTACAAATGGCTAATAAACCACATCAAGTCATCACAAATCAACTAAATCAAAAATTTGTCCCTCCCCCTCTTAGATATTCAAATGGGAACATCATCCCTCAACCTCCTTTGTAAAACAAAATGCTTGAACATCTTTAAAATGAACTTTTATCTCCATTCATTGCATCCATAGACATTGGAAACATCTCTCCAATAATCACATATGATGAAACAAAAGATCCCACTACCTTTCTTAAATCTTTTGGTAATCTCTATAGGGAATGGGACCAAACTAACACCTTCACTCCCACTAAGTTCCTAGACAAAACCTTTGTTGTTGATGCACTTGAATGGTACAATCAATGTACTAGACATTCCATAACGCAACTAGAGGATTTAGTCAATAATATAGTTAAGGAATTAAAACATAATGACCTTCCTTAAAATTACCTTAGCCACATCATCAATTCTAAGAAACTTCACAATTAATCTGCTCACACTTTCATCAAATGATTGAAGTCTCTAGCTCATAAAGTGGACCATAACATGAATGTTGACACTCTTTTAAAACTATTTTTTTGTTGGAAATATTGTCATTGATGTCAAAGGTCCTAGCATTATTGGTGATAAAGTCCCCAATGCATTTAATGATGTTTTTAATAGTTATATTTAGGCTAATGTGTGTTAATATTTGTTTAATATTAACAAATATAGTTTTGGTTGCATAAAGTCAAAACAAGGGTCCATGGAGAAGTCAAAGAGTTAGGGGGTAAAGACAAAAGAAGAATGAGATGCATTTTCCCATGAAGAGTCATCTTGAGGAATTCCAAGAGTCACTAAATGAATAAAAAAGAGGAAGGGCACAATTTCTCATGAAAGGACACTTTGCGGAATATGAAAAGTCACCAAGATAAAGACAAAAGAGGAAATGATGCTTTTGCTTATGAAGGGTCACCATATGACTTTTAAAATGCAAGGATACGAAGGGTCATGCAAGTTTGGCACTATTTTCCATGAGGATTGAAGGGTCACAAAGGGTGAATGCCAAAGGTCATTTGGAAAGCTATAAATAAAGGCTCGACAAGCCATTTGTAATATGGAAGATAGAGTATGATTTGTAATTGTTATATCTAGATTACAAGAGCAAAGGAGAAAAAGGAAAGAGATATTGTAATGTGATATTATTTGTTGAGAAATCAACATTGAGAGATAGTTGTGTGGTATACACAAAAGGGGTTGGTGCTCATAAATAGTTTTTGTGTTGGTACTCAGCAAAGGGGTTGGTACTCCTGTGGGTTGGTGCTCATGAATAGTTGCTGTGTTAGTGCTCAAAAAATGGGTTGGTGCTCCTGTAAGTTGGTGCTTGTGAATATTTTAGTTTGAGTTGGTGATCATTCATATACTTGAGATTGTTATCTGTGGTTTTTCCCACATTGGTTTTCCACATTAAATTTGGTGTCTCTCTCTATCTTGTGTGGTGTTTATTATTTTAGTTTTATTACATATCTTGAATGTATGGTTAAGTGGAAATTGATTAAGTGAAAGATTATAGATTTATGATATGTTGATTCACCCCCCCTCTCAGTATATCCCATGCTTAACAATTGGTATCAGAGCAGGTTCTTTTTGAAAAAAATTTATAGCTTGAAGGAAGATTGAGAAAGCACGATGGCTGGATCACATGAAGGATTTTATATAAATAAGGTACCTTTGTTTGATGGGATGAATTATGTTTTTTTTATCATAAGAATGAAGACTTATTTGATGGCCCTTAGATTCAACATATGGCAAGCAGTGGTGGAGGAATATGAAGAGCCATAAACACTTGTAACTACTCTAGCAAAAAAGAAGGCAAGTGAAAATAATGCTAAAGCTTTAAATGCTATTTTATGTGGTTTATGTGAATCTAAATTTGTTAAATTTATGCAATGTAAATCTTCTCATGAAACTTGGGTAAAACTTGAGAATATTTACAAAGGCGATGGAAAGGTTTAGCAAGCTAAGCTTCAAACTTTCAGAAGATAGTTTGATAGTTTGAAGATGGAAGAAGAAGAAAATAAAACAATTTATCTCTTGTGGGTTGATCAAATAGGTAATTAGATTCAAGGTCATAGAAAAAATTTAGAAGAATTGACTGTGATTCAAAAGGTTTTGAGATCTCTACCACTGAGATATGATGCAAAAGTTTTGGTAATTGAAGAGATACAGAATTTAGCCAAACTAAAGATGGATGAGCTTCATGGTATTTTCACGACATATGAGATGTAGACTGAACAAGATAAACCATCAAAGAGAGAAGCAGCTTTCAGGACATCAAATAAAGAGAAGGCTAAGATTCAATAATCAAGTGATAGTTCTAGCAATGATGAAGATGAC
This sequence comes from Torreya grandis, assembly GCA_037957365.1. Taxonomy (NCBI): domain Eukaryota; kingdom Viridiplantae; phylum Streptophyta; class Pinopsida; order Cupressales; family Taxaceae; genus Torreya; species Torreya grandis. Next base: position 444,373 of record JARHVA010007121.1, on the reverse strand, counting down.
AACGAAGCTCTTTTCATTCGCAAGCTAAAAAATGGCATATGTAAATATCAAGAAAAATTACCTTTTAAATGTTTTAATTGTGGAAATATTTGACATTTTTCAACTAAATGCCTAAATAAGGGTAATGATGATAACGAAGAAGGAAAGTCTACATATAAGAATAATTTCAAAGGTGAATTTAAGAAGGGATTCAAGAATAAGATTTTGTATTCTAAACATCCTAGCTCAGTAGAAGATAGTGGAGTCAGTGATTCAGAAGAAGAATAGATTCTATTCATGGCCATAATGAAGATGCCTCTGCAAGCAAAAATACAGATGATCAAGAAGAAGAATAGGATGAATCCAAAGTGAATTTGGAAGGAAAAATCATTTATGCCTTAGAAGAGTTAGAAGCTATTGAGAAGAAGAATCAAAGATTGAAGCCCCAAATCGAGAAAAATGAAAAGGAGTCAAAGGAAATAATTAATGATCTAACATCACGCTTTGAAGAATCTAAAAGGAATAAAAAAATATCTAACAGCACAATTTTAAAAAGTGAGAAAAGAATGTGAATGGTATGTTATTGAAATTGCCTCTTTAAAAGAAGATATTGAAAAAGTAGTCAATGATAATGTAGTTAATGATTCAAAATTTGAGGATAGAACTAACATGTTGAATAAGATATTAGAAATCCAAAAGGCAATATCAGATAAGACAGGTATCAGATTTGAAAAGAAAAAGAGCTATGTTGAAGCTCTTACAAAAGAGGAAACAAAAAGGGAAGAAGTGAAGATTACAGAGGACATCTCAAACAAAGAAGGCTAGAAGGAACAAAGTTACAAAATATAATCAGGATAGAGATACACAAATAGGTTCTATTTTCATGTTTATTATTTTTATTTTAATGGATATGGTCATAAGAGAATAAAATGTTAGAAAAGAGCTAACAATTTTAGAAACAAGGAGAAGGAAACTCATGCAAAATCTAGCAGAAGCTATAACTCTTTTGCTCCTCTATCAAGCTTTGATGAAGAGGCCATAATATGTTACAAGTGCAATAATTTTGGACACATAAGCTAGTATTGTAGAAGTGTCTTAGATTAAATCAAGAAGGACCAAAGTTTCAAGGTTCCATTCATCAAGAAGAAGGTTCAGACATGTTCATGGTAGAAGAAATAACCTAAAGATTCTATGTTTGTTCAGATAGATTTGCATGCAAGAAATGAAGATCAGCCATGGTTCATCGATAGTAGATGTTCGAGGCACATGATAGGAGACAAGAAGAATTTTATAACTCTAAAAATGATTAATGGTGGTACAGTGAAATTCAGAGATAAAACCATTGCCAGGATAGCTAGAAAAGGTACTTTAAGTTTGGATAATGGTAGAACCAAGACTAAGAATGTATTGTATGTAAAAGGTCTTAAGCATAATCTATTGAGTGTAAGTCAAATATGTGATCAGGGATACACATTAATATTTTATGTAGAAGGATGCGAGATTAGAAGAAATGATTCAAATGAGTTGATTGAAAATGCTCAAAGGATAGGCAATAATTTATATGTATTATCAGATATCTTCACGAAGGCACAATTAGAGGACACATTTAAGGATCTACAAGAGGAGTTGGGAGTAATTTATTTTACTTCCTGCCATTGAGGTTCAGTATCAGCTGAGGGGGAGTTAAGTGTTAGCTCTAGGTATGCCCTTTTCCATTGATGTCAAAGGGGAAGAATAGTAGGTACAGGTACAGGTGTAAAAATAGGTATAGGTAATAAGTACAAGTTGCTACAGTAATGGGGAGTTACTGTATGTTTTCTAGATGATAGTATGCATAGGTTTAAGGATGTGGCAGTTTCAGTTTGAGGTTGCCATCAATGAGAAAGTGGGAGATTATTGGAAATATTGTCATTGATGTCAAAGGTCTAGCATTATTAGTGATAAAGGCCCCAGTGCATTTAATTATATTTTTAATAGTTATATCGTGGCTAATGTGTGTTAATATTTGTTTAATATTAATGAATATATTTTTGTTTGCATAAAGTCAAAATAAGGGCGCATGGAGAATTCAAAGAGTCATGGGGTAAAGACAAAAGAAGAATGGGATGCATTTTCCCATGAAGAGTCATCTTGAGGAATTCTAAGAGTCACCAAGTGAAGACAAAAGATGAAGGGCACAATTTCTCATGAAGGGGAACTTTGAGGACTATGAAAAGTCACCAAGATAAAGACAAAATAGGAAAGGATGATTTTGCTTATGAATGGTCACCATATGAATTTTCAAATGTAAGGATATGAACGGTCATGCAAGTTTGGCACCATTTTCCATGAGGATTGAAGGGTCACAAAGGGTGAATGCCAAAGGTCATTTGGAAAGCTATAAATAAAGGCTTGAGAAGCCATTTGTAATATGGAAGATAGAGTATGATTTTTAATTGTTATATCTATCTTAGAAGAGCAAAGGTGAAAAAAGAAAGAAATATTGTAATGTGCTATCATTTGTTGAGAAAACAACATTGAGAGATAGTTGTGTGGTATACACAAAAGGGGTCAGTGCTTCTGTGGGTTGGTGCTCATGAATAGTTGTTGTGTTGGTGCTCAGCAAAGGGGTTGGTGCTCTTGTGGGTTAGTGCTCACAAATAGTTATTGTGTTGGTACTCAGCAAAGGGGTTGTGCTCCTACAAGTTAGTGTTTGTGAATATTGTAGTTTGATTTGGTGTTCATTCATATACTTGATATTGTTCTCCAAGGTTTTTTCCACATTATTTTTCTACGTTAAATCTGGTGTCCCTCTCTATCTTGTGTGGTGTTTATTATTCAGTTTTATTGCATATATTGAATGTATGGTTAAGTGAAATTTGATTAAGTGAAATTTTATAAGATTTATGATATATTGATTCACCCCCCATGGCCCCCCCTCCCCCCTGCCCTCTCAGTATATCCCATGCTTAACATTCTTACCACTCTTAAAGCTCCTCATCAATACAAAGTTTGGATATTTTCCCTTAAAACTTTAAAATAAGCCTTAGACCAAACAAAAAGGTAAGACTTTCTTATGACTCAATTTGAATCACCTCAAGCAACTACTAAGGAACCTTTCCAATCAATTTATCATAACATTGATTCTTTTAATCCTTCCTAAACTCAAAAGGAAGAATCTACTTTAACCAATTTTAACACCACCCACCCTCCCTTGAATATAGAACAACTTAAAAAGAAATTTCCACCCTCTAAACCCATGAACTTTGATCATTCCAAAATGCTTCAAAAATGGTACAATCCTAATAATTTTTATTAGTAGCATGATATGATAGGTCATTCCCATGATCCTTGTCATGATCTTCACCGATTTATGTTTGCTTCCTTGCTTGGTTCACATTTCAATTTTGATACTCTAAAAAACAACATTTTCAAGACTCTCTTCAAGAATCACAGACCCAATCTAAATAATCACATCAATATCACCTACCTAATGATAAACAACAATTACCCCATACCTCTACCTCATCTATTAATGTTGTCCAAACCATAATTGATCCTTCTTTCTACACCAATAAGGAAAGGATAGATAATATGAACAACTTGAAATATGTAGTTGCATTTATCAATACTCAACCTCTTAGGTCACAAAAACCCAAGGAGTACCTAGCTAAAATGCCTACCCTAAATAACATAATAAATGGTCCTCCTTTACATTATAGACCTATTTATAGCTCTCCTATAAATCCTATTTCAATTTTACCAACCTAAAAATATAACAAAGACACATTTACCTATCTCCCATTACATTAAAAATACCCATGTAATTCACTCTAATTATTCAATTTCACCTCACTCCATTCACATGTTTGGGCATCTTGCAATGCCCATCCATGTATCACTCCAATATTTGGGGCATCTGGTGATTCCCATCCCTACTTCCAATTACCCATTAGGGAATCTTATGATGCCCACTTTTATTCTATATTAAATAATAACAAACAAATTCAACTTCAATAAAAAATTTAAGACATATAGGCTTGTATTTCACATGCTCATCTTTGATATAGACGTTAGCATAGATTTTACTTATTATTTTTGTCTCATGTTTCTTTATTTTTGGGAAATTTATTTCATTTAGTTTCATTTTACTTATACCATTGTTTTATTTGGGTTCTTTGGTTTTATTTCAATTTATAGTTTGTGAGTTGCATTATAATACCTTAGATAGGACGAGGTCTTCCTCACAAACACAATTTACTATCACCATTATTTCCTTTTTGGTTCCTTGGTTTTATTTTATTTCACTTTTAGTAGTTTTTTTCAATTTTGCTTCTTAGATAAAGCTTTAATTATTATCAATTATTATCTCTTTATTTCATTATTTTTTGAAGTAGATTTATGAATATTTGACCCTCATGTACTTTCCCCCTCTTTCAAGATGACTACTAATTTCATTAATTCTTGTGTTAGATCCCTTGTATGTTTGTAAATATTCTATAGTGATATGACTATCATATCATAGACTCATCCCTTTCATATCACTATGTTACCTCCTTGTGATCATCTACAAGCATATTCATCATTGTATCACTTATTACATGGATGGATCTCTCATGATCCCCATCATCCCCTTATTTCTTCTCATTTAAGGCACACATAGGTCAAATTTTAAATTTCACACTCGTGAGAAAGTATAAGAATCTTTAGACACCTTGGTCTTTAGGTCCTTTTTTCTAGTGACCAAGTATAAGATCTCTTGTGTTCATCACCTATTTCACTCATGATTGGTTCTCTAAATTAGTATAGAGGAGGAATAGAAAAATATAAATAATAAAACAAAAAAAAGGCAATGATTAAAAGGTAAATAAAAATAATATTCAAAGTTAGATCACACCAAAAGATGTTATTTATACTTGGCACATCTCCTATCTTAGTCTAATCTCAAACTTCATATTTTGCCTCATGATAGAGCTGAGGTCCATTGGGGTGTGGTAGGCTATTATATTGGGATAAGAGGTCTCATTATATCATATACTATTTAGTGCCAACTACCTTTTCACATAAGTACCGAATATTCATAGTAGACCCATGGCTCTATAAAGGGTTCTAAGGAATCGGAAAAAAGTTGTGAGAAGCTAGGCTAATTTTACTTTTCATACATATAGCCTCATGAGATGATTTATGTAATTCACTTGTTAGCCAAAATATTGTGTTCATCAGTTAAAGTGTCTGAAGTCCTTGTTCTCAACAGTTTCTAGTATTTCTCACTTGAATAGTGTGTCTCATTCTTGATAAATATTTCCACATCACCCATGTGGCACCTCATATTCCCTTATTTACATCATATTTTCCCAATATTCCCCTTGATAGATATTGATTTTGTTTAATCACATCCTTGATCACATCTACCTATTTACACATCTTGGTTTATAGTTTGTGAACTATATTATAATACCTCAAATAGTACTAGGTTTTCCTCAAAAACACCCTTACACCATTTACTTATCATAATATTTCATTATCATCCTAATCATGCCATTAGTTATTTGTGATTTAGTACATTGTATCCTAGACCAATCACTAAGTTTGATTTATCATCCTTTAGAACTTTAGACACACACACACACACACACACACACACACACACACACACACACACACACACACACACACACACACACACACACACACACACACACACACACACACACACACGCACACGCACGCACGCACGCACATGCACGCACATGCACACGCACGCACACGCACATGCACGCACGCATGCAGTCACACACGCATGCACACATGCATGCATGCACACACACACATGCATGCACTCATGCACACATACACGCATGCATGCATGCACGCACGCACATGCATGTGTGCACGTGAAAGAATACATACATACATATCACAAGAATATGATAGATAAATGAATCTAAATTTCTAAAGGATGACAACTCAAACTTATTGATTGTTCTAAGATTCAACGTAATAAAGCACAAATAACTAATGGCATATTTATATATATATATATATATATATATAAAGCACAAATAACTAATGTCATGACTATATATAATGAATTCCACTTATCTTAAATATGACATTTTACGTTCTTACATGTTTTTATTTATGTATGACTTGATATATTTGTCTTACATATTGACTTAACTTTCACTTTCGTTTATTTATGCTTTCGTCATCTTCATTTGACATACTTGTATTACATCTTGATTTAAATTTTATTTTCAGTCATTTATGATTTATTTATGTTTCATTCAATATGTTTATCTTACATAAATTTACATTTCACTTACATATATTTATTACAGTTTTCTTACATTTATATTTCATTTGTCATATATGTTTTACATGCTTCCCAATGTGACTTAGTATGTTCTACATTCATTTTTGTCATTTTTATTTTACATTCTTCCTAACTTGACTTATTATGTTCTACATTCATTTTTTATTTTTATATTTCACATGATTCTAAACATGATTTAATGTGTTCTATATTCATTTGTCATCATTTTGTCATCTACATGTTTGGTTTTTTGGTTCTAACTTTTCCTTAACAATCATAGCTTGCCACTTTTCCTAATAAATTTAATTAGTTTTAAGAGTTATTCATTGTTACTTTGACCATCCTATGTATGCACACATTATTTATATTATTATTCTTGTATCCCTATAGTTTCTTAAATGCAGGTATTTCACCCTCCACAATAAATAGTAGGATGTTTGCATACAGTCATTTAGTAGAAAGGTAAGTCAAGGTATGTATATATTACTTTTAGCTACTTTCATCTCCTTTCAAAATTAATTTTAGTATTTCATTTTTAGTTAGCTCATTTTCATGTGTTTTTATGTTATTTATCAAATCATTATCCCATATTACACTCACTTGACACATGTTAAGATTCAAATGGGTCATATTGTACACAATATTTTTAAATATTTAATACTTATTGACACTTTCTCTCTTGCAAGAGCCCATCAAGTCTCAATCTCTCCAAGTTCACACCTTAAATGGTGCATCAAAGAAGGGTTGCATAGGCCATTGGTGATTTTCATGATTGTTGTTCCCTATACCACCACTTAAAACCAACACAAGTCCCTCCTATACATTTCCCTAAGATTTGACATCTTCCTTACATGCTCCTCCAAACAATCTACTGCCTCAAATATCCCCTACCTAAGCCAAAACCTCTTATTTACCATCATTCAAACATATTCAAATGGGTCGACCTTGTTTTGTTAATTAAGCATGTTATAGGACTAATTCACCCCAACTGACTTATTTTGGGACCTGACTTCTCTATTTCCTAAACAACTAGGTCGATTAGGCTGACTATGTTAGCTCAAATTATAAAATGGTTTACGGTTAGGTTTAGATATGTATACACATATGTTACCCCATTTTTAATTAGATATCAATAGAATAATTCATTTACATATATTTATTTGCTTATCTACTATTCTAATCAAGGATTCATTACATAGGGTTTCATACTTCCTTTGGAGAGAATAATCTTGTCTTGTGGGAAAATTATTTTGGATGCATAAGAGAAGTCTTATAGCCTAGAGATAACATATCTTTGTTATCCTTATGAGCCATAACAACCTATTGAAAATAACCACTGACCAAGGGAGAGATTGAGGCTTGATGGGTTCGTCTTCAAGGTAAGTATTCCTAAGTCTTACACCTCTTTTATTAGTAAATAAATTTGGATGTATTGGCTTATGAATGTATTTACCTCTCCATACTCAGGATTCAATCTACATTCACTTGAGTAGAGTTATTATTTGCATGTATATTATTTATGTTTATTATCCCCTATTTGTGCCACAAGATTTGGTGAACACTAGATTATATTTTACTTGGCTTTTTTAGAAACCATAGGACCTATCTAGGGTTATTGTGTAGTATTGCTTGACTAGATTATTTGAAACTCTCTCTAGTGATATTATATTTTAAGAAACCCCTTAGTTATGTCTAGAAGATGCATATTAATCATGGTCCCAATTGTCTAAATATACCAACAAACAAAAGGGTTAGTTTGATTTATCTTCTCCAAGCTAGGATTGATTTATAGAACAACTTCACTTTCCCTTGTATACACAAAGAAAGTAAATGTGGAGGATATTAAATACCTTCATAATATTGTTATCAAAACCAAAACCAAGGAGGAGGTGGTTTTTAGATAAATAAATTCAAGTGGATGCCACATCATATAATGTCAATCATGTAACAAGTGCACTAATTTATCAAGAGATTGCATAAATCAACAAGTGTAATGTATCCTAAACATGATAATATTATTATTGGAGCACTATATATATATATATATATATATATATATATATATATATATATATATATATATATATATATAAGAAACATGATTTTACTCTCCTCCATATCACATGGTTTCATTAAAACAATGGACCAAATGACTTTATATGTGTGTGTGTGTGTGTGTGTGTGTGTGTGTGTGTGTGTGTGTGTGTGTGTGTGTGTGTGTGTGTGTGTGTGTGTGTGTGTGTGTGTGTGTGTGTGTAAGAAACATGATTTTACTCTCCTCCATATCACATGGTTTCATTAAAACAATGGACCAAATGACTTAGTAAAGCATGTGTGAAAGAGAGAGAGAGAGAGAGAGAGAGAGAGAGAGAGAGAGAGAGAGAGAGAGAGAGAGAGAGAGAGAGCACACTGTATGGCAACAAATAATAGATGGTGCTACCAAAAGATACCATTATCTTATATTATTTAATATATATGGAAGTCCATCCATTCATCTCCTCACCATCTAGATGAATATAGGCATGAAAAAAATATATACATAAAAGAGATCTTACTCAAGCACATAGTTTAGAATTGATAGGCACATTCTAAGCAGAGGATTTTTTCCAAAATTAAACTATTAAAAAAATTGCTTCCATAATTAGTCAACTGAAATTATTGTAGAGACTTCCTTCTCATATATTCCTCTGTGATACCTAACACTTATCCTAGATCCCATATTTTAGATCCTGTACATGGATGATTTGGTAAACCCATATTTTGTGTGTCAAAGAAAGAGAGTAGATTTATAGGAGAAATAAATTTTGAAGTATGTTCAAGACTCTTTTGTTATTGGAAAAATGCAAAGGAAATGAAGCATACCTTATCAAAATAAATACCTCAAAAAAAATATCAACTACATGGATATTAAATTACATATATGTCCTTTGTTTTTATTTTCTATCTATTCAAACCTGAAAGAAGATAATCCTTACCTCAAAAAAGCTGGTTGTAAAGTTGAACAATATTTAAAGATCCTTGCCTCCCCTATATAAATCGGCATCCACCATCAAATGATCAAATCTTACTTCTATTTAGGTGAGTCAATGCCCACCATGTAATCCAGAAAAAGGGTTTGAGGGATAAATTAAATTCTATTAATCCCATCTAAACTACAATGGAAAATTGAACTTATCACATGCCATAATAAACATGCAACTAAATAGAAAAGAAAGAAAACAATAAAAAAGGGTTTTAAACTTACAAGTGTGATGCTTCTCTAGGTCTAGAAGATATCATTGCTTTGATAATATAAATAATAAACACAATTGAAAATGAAAATGAAATCGAAGGTGAGAGCGACAATGCAGACAAGATGAGATGTTAGTAAGGGTAATAGCTATAGATCCCATTTATTTCAATCTTATTACATGAGATACAATAATCCATGCATGAGAAGTGCTTATCAAGAAAGTAAAGCATATGCAAAAAAGATATATAACAAGCTATTACCATCATATGAAATAACTAGTATCCCAAATCTTTAATAGCCTTTCATCTGACATAGCTACTTATAATAGTATAATAAATATTTAATGATTACTAAAGAAGCCTCAAGACAAGACCAACATCCTCCAATGGCATATGTTCATGGAAAACTTCCAAAAACAAATAGTTAAGTCAAAATTCATTATCAAATTTACCCATATTTACCAAATATTAAAACCATGAAATGATAATTCTATACTATACTATGTGGACTCTATAAACAAAGTTGATATCAGTTTTGTTGTCTTGTGGTAGAAATCTACAATAATATTTATGGGTTAACAATAATTTTTTTATCTGATATGCTCATTCACATGTTTTAAGAATTGAAGTGAAGTCTATGGATGTGATTCAATTCAAAGATTGTGTTTTGATTTTTTTACTTTGTAAAGCTTAAAAAATTAGTAGGCTCAGATCATATATGTGATGCCCATCATTAAAACCCATTCCTAAAATTTAATTAAATAAATTTAATTCAACCGAGTCACTATCAATTTGAAAATCATGTGAAATTTATTGAGCCTGCACCCTGACATGGCATTTACTCTCCTTAATAGTAAAATTGTTGGGCATTGTGCATAATGTTACTAGTCTGATCCTAAATAAGATGTCCACAATTCCAATAAATGGGGTTTTCACATTTTTTCTTAAAAAATGCACAACTTAAATATAGAGAAGCTATAAATATTTATATGCATGGAAAATATGAATATTGATTGGTCTAGAAGGCAAAAATTAATCGACAATTAAAGTAAAATGAATCCTTTAGTTTACCCTACACCAAATCTTTATCGGAGGAGTCAGTCAGCAATGGGAGAAGGATTACAAATAGGTCATAGTGTATAGAAGCTCCAATGTGATGAATGAGAACTTAATATAAAATAAGTTACAAACATGAAGCTTGTAAAAGACTAAAACCTATATTAATCCTTATTCGTTTGAGTTTCTGAAACCTTAACACATATGTAATTATGACTTGAAATCATGTCTGAATTCTCACTAATCTTAAACAATGGATAACACAACACATTGAAATAACATATTTATAGTAGAACATCATTTATATAAGATACAAATTAAATAAAGAGTTATGTAAAATAGATATATGAAATAACATGAATTGGTAAACACAGATGTTAGGCTGGATGCTTTGAGATTTGATCCAAAACCACAGTTTAAAACAAAATTATTTATGTACTTTCATCCTATGGTTAGATTGTAAAATGAAACTCCATCAAGGTAAAGTTCATAGTGGCTTTGCATTTAACTCTCATGTTTAGCATTTGATATAGGGATCTTTTCATGCAAGGGAATGCCAATGTGTCTACAGTAAATGTTGATATATGGCCTTTTATTATTTGAGCTATATTTGTAGATTTATATGCATTTAAATAAATGCTTGAAAATATATAGAGTGAGTATAGATCATGTTATACTACTGATGACACTTTATATAGTCTTTAACCTATGTGTATACATATTTAAGTGTATATATGTTAAGTATATATTGACTCCTGATTTGAGTATATATGCAACACATAAGGGAGTTTAGGTTATTCCATGGCATAGGTGAATCAAATGTTGTTGTGTTACAAATTGTGATGACATTTCGCATGGTTTTCATAGTTTATGCTACAACTATTGATCCAAAGTGAGGGTATTTATCCACAATTCCTCCCATTGCCATCGGACTTATTGTTATTACAAACATTTTGATTGGAGAACCATTTTAAAGTGCTTAGATGAATGTTTCCATGGCATTTGGCCCTCCTCTGGTTAGCTCGGCATGGAGGCAAAATTCTATTCACTAGGTAGGTCTTCTTGTTGGGGCTGGCCTTGTTGTGATTATTTATGAGTTCATCATTGTTCGATCTAAGCCCCCTCACCAACCATGGGTGGTTATGGATTATTGAGCTCCAAAGATTAATAATAGCTTCTTTTTTAAAATAATTTAAAATGCCTTGAAAATAATTGACTTTATTTGAAGAAATAAAGTATATTACTTGTCCCTTTTATCCAATATGTCTCTTGTAGTTGTCCAATTGTTTTCAATACTAGATCCCCATTTAACAAGATTTTGATCACCCATGAGCATCCAAATAAAAGCTACTAATATGATTTTTCTATGCTATTATAACAAGCTTGCAAGTTGTAAACTCCATGGTTTATTAAATAAATATAGAGATTATTGTTCACATAGCACAATGCCTTCTTACCATTCATGCATTGAATAGAATATAAGACGACTCAATCTCGTGAGAGCTTCACTCATTGGGTATCTGTCTATTTTGTACAAATTCAGTAAATTATATCAATTTGAAGCCTAGATCAGAGGTAGAGAACTTTATAACTAAATATAACACAAATATTATAAACCTTTGTTGAGATTTTATGTCACCATTAAAGCAGTTATCATAATTCAAGTAATCTATTCCTATGGCATTCATCAAACATTAGTAAATCCTTAGCTACAACGGTGATAAGGGTTTAAGAACAACCTTTGTTTCTCATGTTCCTTTACAGATTCATTTATGCCTGAGTCTCTGATCTAAGAGCTTTTCAATTTTTTATTTTCTAAGGACACGATACATTCATTCAAATTATGGTAAAATCTGGTCACTAGATCAAAATGGTATTAATAACACATTGCCTATGATGCAAATGTTTTGGTATCTTGTTGCTCGTGTTCAGGGGATCCTGGATTGTTTTTGGCTACATGTATAAGATTTGGTAAAAGAAGCCTGACCTATGTAAGGATAGAATTTTTTTTTATTGATCCTATAACAGAATTTTCAAATACAGAGTAAACATCTAGGCAAAAAACAAGAAGACATTGACATAACAAAAATTAAAGCCAGAAGTAGAAGCTGCATAAATCCCTCACCTTAGAAATTTAACTATCAAATGAATTATAGTTTCTCTCCAATTCCATGCAATTCAAGGCTTTAAATTCAAATTCTCTTCAATGATTTCCCTGCAAATAACATGGTAACAACTATCAATGACTAAAATTCCAATTATTTACCATATGTGGGCATTTAAACTAGAGAAGTATTCATACCATACTATAAGAATGCAATCCACAGGATTCATTTGTTATTCTGAATGATATATTTAAAACTCTTGCCTGCCATTTGATAGCTACCATCCACTCAAAACTCTGAATTGCACATTTGGGTCTCCCGGGCTTCTAAGAATTCGTTGCAGCCTCAACACATTCATTCTGCCCTGTTTTACCACATTGTTGAAACTTCAGCATAGAAGAATGTTGTTATCAGTGAAAAATACATTGACAAAGAAATTTTTACATGTAGATCTATAAATCAAACAATAGAAGTGACGATGAAGTTCTATAATCCTATATCAAATGATATACAGTGAAATAAGAGGGGTCGGGACTTGTAAGCTTTCTGTGGAGGCCGAGACAGCTAGGAATTGAACTCTTAATGTCGATTTCTTAGATGTTTATATTTTATGGACATTATATCTTATCACTGCAACATAAAAACCAAAAACCCATTAAAACTAATCACAACATGGTCCTTACTCAGAAATCGGAATCGCAGACAAGGGAAATTATCATAAAGAAAATCTGTGAGTGCATTAAGTAAATGTGAGAGCATCCAGATGTGGGATGTAATGGTCTCTTTAGAATTTTTTTGACAAAAAGTATTGTTTATCATGAAAATAATGCATATTATCAAACCTAGCTCAACAAAAAGGAACCCATTGTTGTAAAGAAACGGAGCCTTTCCTCGGTCACCGTACTCTTCAATATTTTTTAAAAAAATTTCAGCCTGGGGTCTCAAACTATCAAGCAATAATGAGTAAAATGAATTAACACGTATCACGGTATATTGAAACAGATTCCAAGCGGTAATGAAAAGAAGGCATATTTCTAGCTGAGAAAGACCAACGGTCATGTAGTCTTCTTTTATCACGCAGATACCACACAAAACATATCAGAATTTATAAACATTCAATCCCCTATCTTAATCCACTACGCAAAATACTATGACAGGAGGATATGCAAACGAAAATTTTCATTGCATTAAACCTCACCTCAAACCACATGAGGCTGCCAATAAAATGATTTTTTTTTGGGCCAATCAGCACGTAGAAATAATAATATTATATTCCAATGCTTAGAAAACTTGAACCTTGACTTTGCAAAAGCTACATATATTTTTAAGCATGGAAAAAAGAATGATCGTATTGGCCAAAAAATTCATGAAAACCGGTTAAAGCAAAACCAATCCTTTAGTCTGCCTTCGGGACTAATAACAAATAAAGTGATAAGATCATTAACATCATAATGTCAAGCATCTAATAATCATCATTGAAGCATGAGCACTCACACCATTTACAAACAAATAATAGCAAGTATAACTTAAAAAGGCGATAAAGCAACTCAAAATTAGAAACTTTTGACCCAATGATATACAAGGTAAAATTCAATTTGAATTTAGAAACCTCTTGTCATTCTTACATCATAATTTTTTAAAAATAGAGTTATGAGAGGGAGAAAGTATGCATGATAGATGAATAATTATTTATAATAATAAATACTGCTAAAATATTTAAATTTTCAATTAAAATGGTTGTTTTTAATGTTAAATAATCATGATGCATGCCTCCATACACATGTAAAAGTTATAACATTTATGAGAATTCTAGATTAAATAGAACTAAAGTTAAAGGATAAAAATTGGGTACATCTAAATGCAATATAATTAGGTCAGGTTGCATGCCTACTTTTAAGGTGATATGAATTTTTTGTGTTGACCACATTAGCAGAGCAGTCGAACAATGATACATGTACCTTCTTATTGCCAACTGGTGAGATGATAGTCACTATAACGGATGTCTCAAGGATATTGAAGATGCCTATTAGATCAATGCAAGTTGAATTAGATGGAGTTGCACAATCAGACAAAGAAGGATGCCACATGTAATATATGGTTTGGGCCACAAGGGGATAGGATGTTGGAGGGGGAGTCCTATATGGAAATATAGTGAAGGGAGATGCAACGTGATTGCAAAAATATGATCATGTTTGTGATTGTCTTTATTAATGTGGATACATGAGGGGTATCATCAAGGTTCATTTTAAGAGCCCATATCGGAAACCCCCTTAGGTCTATTTAGGTGAATCATATTCACAACCTTGGTGAATCTGAGTGTATCTGGGAAAAAATAGCCTTATTTATTTTTCATACAATCACAGGTGATAGGGTAGTGTTTTGCTACCAATATACACTATGATGTTGGGTAGTAGCATACTACCAAGTGATAGCAATATGATGTCGTATGATAATGTGTTATTAGGCGATAACACTATGCTACCACTTGGCACTGTGTTGTCATTCAACATTATGCTACCAAGAAACAACATGTTATTGGGTGATAGCACTATGCTACATATCGACAAATTATTATCAGGTGACATTACTATGATGTCACTCAACATTATGCTATCAGATGGTAACAGGGTTTCGAGTAACAACACAATATTGAATGACAACATAGTGTCGCATGACACTATGTGGCTATGCAGCCACTATTGGTCAGCACTATGTTACATTTACTAGTTGATACTATGCATCCAGGAAACAACACGCATGTACCACTAGGTGGCATATTCCTATCATTCGATTATATACTATCATGTGACAGCGTGATGTCACCCCTCACGGTTTACCATGTCTCTAATGTTGAGTAGTAGCATGCTGAAACATGATCGATTATGTTAACCAGTTGATTTCATTACCCTTTATACCTTATAAATACCCCTAATGCCCTCATTTTTACAATTTATTCTCAAGGTTTTCTTGTCCCTCCCTTTTCTTTAGACTTAACCTACAACTCTCAAGTCTTAAGCGAAATACTAATGGCTTTCAAATCCATAACATATCAAATAGGTGTCATCCAAAATATCATTTTTAAAAATCTATTGTGTCTAGACTTCTTTCGATTGGTGGATCAGTCAAAATCCTATGTGGATTGGATAGATTCATGCAAACTCCGAGGCCTTGTAGAAATGCCTCAATATGACACCACCATCAACCATAACCTACTATGATTTCTGGTTTCTTATTATAACCGTATTAAGACCTGATTCTATGTGTAGTTTAACACTAAATACATATCCTTTGGCACCTCTCCACTAGATATTCACAATTTAACAGGCCTTCCACATTACAATGCAAACCTTGTTAATAACAAGGTTTTGTTATCTAATGAAGACAAAAAGTATATAGAATCTGTCTACAACTTGGCCATAGACCCATAAGGTAAGTGCTAATTTTATTAATGATATTAAATTTTTATTATTATTCCTGGAATGTTATTATTAGTTTAATGCACTAATTGCATGTTTTCTTCTTTTATTGTAAATAGCCAGCTCATGAGGGGAATCAAGTTGAAAAAATATCTAATCCATTTCTCAAAGCTATTGTACATTTCTTTCAAACTATAATTGTTTTTTTAAGGAAGACCAGCAGACATTTCCTTTTAGGCTATTTACTACATTCTTTATTCTCTATCGAGTGTGAAATATGACTGGTACACGGTTATATCCAACAAGGTTAGGTTTGAGTTGAATCATACATTTTCCAATGACTCTTCCACCATTTCATCCTCTAATTATATTTTGGACTTGTATTATGAGGCATTATATGATATATAGAATATAGCAATTCCCACTGCCCTCCATACAAAAAGCAGTTGATGCTTTATTTATCAACGAATAGGAGGTAAGTTTAGTTTTCAAAATAATCATCTCTATTGCTTTATACATATTTAAAATTTTATCTTTTATTGGCTTGTTATTTATTATAGGTAGGAATTCATGCATATGGCATAAGAAAATAGGTGGCATCTAAAGGTTGACATGTTCCTGAGGGCTCTAATGATATTGAGTCCATAGAGTCTTCATTCAATTTCTTTTAAATTTATAAATGCCCAAGAACTGATTTTGTATCCTTTTCGCTTATAGGTTCTCCCAAATTTCCTTGTTTATTTATTTATTATATTATTTAACAAAAATAAATAAATAATCATAATAGTTTTTTTTTTTGTAGTTGACTCTCAAACCATTACTGTTCAGGATTCTTCCCAACAACACATTCAATGTTTGCCACCTTACATCTTTTTTTGAATTGAAGTTTCTTACAATTGAGTAGTTTATTAACTAGATAATTTACTCTTTTTACAAGTGAAACCACCACTATCACTCCTACTAGGACAATCAAAATAGAAGTAGTTATCTCCCTGAGTACACATAATAATTATTTTATTTTGAATTTGCATTAATTTGTGTTTAAATTTACCAGTTTTAAATAATTTTATGTTTTGTAGGTCACCCTATACCTGTGAAGACACCAAGAAGTATGACACCACCCCCACCACCCATCTAGACTCAGAGAAGAAGAAATAATATCTCCCTCCCTGCACAGAATAGAGGAACCTTACAAATTTCTAAATTCCCAAGTTTCTCTCTTGGTGGTGTTTCTATTGCATAGGGTCTTACATGCTTACAGTATATTGATCTAGATGAAGAGTATCTCGAGATAAAAAGTAGGTCTCCAACTAGTGGTGGACTTGATCCACATGATTTTATTCAAGTTACTAATATGCCTACAGTAAAATGCCTTCTACCTCTTTCTCATCTACCCCACCCACCATTGATAATTTGAATGTGTCTGATGATTTCATAACTAATTTTACATTGGATAATTTAATTCCAAAAATTCTACTTGTTAATTTGAAGGAGGGTGTTATTAATGATTTTAATGCTTTAAAATAATGGGAGATAAGGGAAAAAACATTGATCAAATAAATCAGCACCCATTATCACAATCACTCCCAAAGAGTTAATTTGTTTTCTCTTGTTCAAAATGAATCCTCACATATTGACGCTTTATTCAATCAAGTTCAATCTAGGTTGATTTCTATTAATAATGTTTACAATGATAATATTTTATGAATTATAATAAACAGGTTGGAAAATTAAAAATAGAGAAGCCTAGGGCCATTTCAATAAATGGGTTAGAGATATAAACCTTGTTACCATTGCGCAAGTATAGAAGAAAAAAAGTTGTGATAAGTTTTCATTATTTCTAACATGTATTTTAGTTATTATACTTTTTATGTACTTGAGTCTTATATATTATTTAATAATTGCATGCAAAATATGCAAATTTGAAGAAAGAAGCACAGTTTATTAATATGCATTTGAAAAATGCCCAAAAAAATATCACCTCAATGATTGCAATCAGGGAAAAACTTGTTCTGTTAAATAAATAGAACAACACTTTGAAAAAAAATTATTAAAGAGCATGGGATGGATCTAGAAATTTTATTGCAGCAAAAAGCAAATGTAGATCCAAATATTATTTTAGTTGGTGATGCAGCAGTTTGGAGTGAGAAAATACTATAAATATCAATTTTGCTATAAAGGATCTTCTTAAATAATAAGTTATCATGGAGGGTACATAGGCAGGTCAAGAGAATAGGGTTTAATGGAGGTCAATGAAAAGTAGCAAGTGGGTGAAGAGTCTATTTCAGATAAATGTTAGTTTGTTTCAAAAAGTTTGTAATGTTCAAAATGATAATGATTTATATCATGTTTGTTTCAAAAGCACTTTATTATATTTTTAAAACACTTGTTTTATTCAATACATTTTATCATGTCAATGATATTTTACACTTGTTTCAAATACTTTGGGTATATAATTTTCATATTTAAATGTATTGTGGTCAACCTTAAATATTCTATGGAGATATAGCAGTGTAGTATTTGACATTTAATTAATTAATTAATACTTTAAAACACTCTTGGTTTGTGGTCTAATGATTTTAAATATGTTGTGGTTCAATGTAGTTAGCCTTAAATATTGACTGGTTATACTGTTATAGTATTTTTACTATTTGAAAAATTCATGGTTAAATGTATTGTCGAAATATTCTTCAGTCTTAACTATTATAGAGGCAATGTTCAAAATGATTGATAACTATTAAACACTTATGTTTAAATGTATTGTGCTCTAGATTGTAAGTGTTTTTTATTATTTACTTAATTAATACTTTGGATATTTAATTTATTATTTAAAAAATTATTAATCTATAGGGGAAGAGATATAATATTTGTTACACTATGTTTGAAATACTCTTGGTTAACTATTTTATGATTATAAATGTGTTGTGGTCAATGTCAAGTGTAGCGGATAGCCTTAAATATTCAATGGTTATAGAAGTTGTACTATTTAAAATACATAGAATTTTAATAGGACAAATACATTACTTAATTTCAATATATTGAATAAGTATTTCTAGATTTTTCACTATCAAAGTTTCATAATTTTTAGTGTGAAAATGAAGACATCAATTCTAATTGGCTCTCAATTAATCCATATAGTTTAAGAAGCTGGAAAGTAGTTTACATACAAGAAATATATTACACAATTTAAACTATTTGAAGTTGAAAAACTATAAAATATTTTAGAAAACAATAATTTCTATACTTATCAAACTAAAACTTGGGGCAGCTAAAACAATCCTCAAGAAACTTGGTCATCATAAGTGTGATTTGCATCTACCATGACATTAATGATTGTTCATAACATTTTGATCAATTTGTTGTAAATGATTATTCTCTCTATACTAGAAAGGTTGTATTTAATGTTTGGGAACAATTGTATAAACTTATAAGTATTTTAGAAATGGTGATGCTCATTCAATGATAGTGATATTAATTGATAGTCTCAGATTTAGGATTGATGAATGTTGTTTATCCTTTATTGACATTGGGTTTATGTTTGTCCTAGCCTAAGATACAAATGGTTTTAAAATGTTCCTTTATTATAATATTGAAACTATAATATTTTAAACTTAAGGCATGACATGACTTTGGAAAAAAATGCTATCATTTTCCGATATCCATTTTACAATAGTTTAAAGTTTCTTTTTTATACTTCAACTTTCCACTTCAATGTTGTGGCCACTAGCTTAGAATGGTGCAGGTGAAAATCCTCAATGGACTTCATTTTCAACTTATGGTTTGTAATATTTTAATTTACATAGATTTATTGTTTGTTGAAACACCATGGTCTAAATGACATGGTTCAAACTTTATCTAAGGTTTACATTGGTGGTTTTTGAATGTGAGATGCTCATCAAAGGGTACTATTTGATTATATACAACATAGTTTATAATGCTTGTTTGTTATCATTTAACATGATATTAAACATTTTGGCTATGATATATTGGTATTTGAGGTGATATTAATCTAGGGTCTCAAATTAATATCTATGGCATGATATGTTTTTATGGATGATGTGTTAAATCTTTGTCATTTATGTGCATGCCCTTATCTTGTTTCGAGCACTGATTGATTTGGAAGATGAATTAATAAGGAAATTAGATCTAAGTTTATGTTTTATTAGATCTATTCACTAAAAAGTTTTGGTAACTGATAATTTTCACTATTTTTGAAAATCTTGGCCAACCTACCAACTTGGAATACATGTCTAATTAGTTGAATTTAATGCAAACATTAGGAGGCAATCTAATATAAGATGACTAGTTACACCCATTTCTAATTGTGCAACCAAGTTCTAAGTAGAACTTGAACTCTACAATTTGGCTTTGGAAAATAAAAAAAGGTTGTTTGGCTTAAGCTTTAAAAAATCACTATTTGATTACTATGGTTCACTGGCATCTATGACATTTCGGTTAATTGTTTGGTTTATTTGCTTTTTTTTAGAATGTTTTTGCTTGACAAGAAATATTTTTGGTTCTACTACATGCCATTCTCTATGTGCAATAGATATTTTGGGTATATATGCAAATATTTTATTCTTTTATGATTACATAAGGATATAATGCAAAGTTTTTTGGTTTTTATTCAATTTCTAGGTTTTGTTTTGTATATTGTAAATCTAATATTTTTCTATAATCCTTAGTGGTTGAAAAGAAACATTGCAAATTGTGTTTACAATATATTATTTGGTTATTTCAAAGGTTTTTAGCTTTAATCGATAGACTTATTTTTTCTGATAGTGTTGGTTGATATAAATTAAAAATTATTTAAAATTTAAGAGTTTTTCTAGTAAATATAAAGCTTTTATATTCATAAATTGTCAATTAATCAAGGAGTTTTTGATTCAAAATTTCTATTATTCATTATATTAATACAACTTCATTCTGAGTTTAATTTTTAGGGTTATATGGTTGCATGCAAGTTCTAGCAGCAATCTGTATTTTTAATTGTTTTAAATATAAAATGAATAGCTTTGTAAAGATTTAAAAAACTATAATGTTCATGTTTGTCTAAATCCTTGTTCATTTTATTATTTTCCTGATCTACTTGGTTGTATGCATATGATTTCAAAGACTATTTAAAGTGAATGTTGAAATAAAATTTGAAGTGTTTGGCTATAGATGGTTTATGTTAGTTAAGTTATCTTTAGTTAGGACTAATATGATGCATAGGTTATTATTTTTAGATATAATAATCTTAATCATTCATAAAAAATAAGTAGGTGTTCTTATTCATAGTATTCAGTACACAATATTTCTTACTCTAACTTATCTTCATTTATATTTATATAATAATCACTTATATAATTTTCTTGGATATCTTTCCATTATAGCACTTTATGTTATTACAAAGGTTAATATATTATGTAACCTGTTAATACTCATCATTATTATACTTCCACTCTTCTATATGCTATCTCTACTTTATTACAATGTTTCAATATAAATACTGACTAGATACCTTACAATTCAATGGTCATGTCTATGTGAGACATGTCATTTCTCCAATCATACCATCCTCTCTTACCACAAGGATTGATAACTTACCACATGGTCAAGTTGGTAGAAGCTTATGTTTCATTGGTCTAGAGAAGTATTATGCTATTTTAGTAAAGGAATTGAATATATGGTAACAACGGTTTGGTCCTTAATTGAATGAGATTATTGCCAACAATGGTAATTTTTTTAAAATATTATAGTTGGTTGCTTACCTTAACTCATGTTCACCTAGGTATTTATGTACTTACACCTACTTATATGTGTATGTTTAATTTATATTATTTTATATATTATGAGATATTACATATCTATCTCTTAGATATTATGGAGATATTTTTTAATTATTTATATCCTTTATAGATAGTTATATCCTAATCCTAGGTTTGATTTGTTAGCTTGATCTCTTAATTATGATTGATCTCTTAGTTTGATCTCTTAGTTATGATTGATATTTCTTAAAAATATATGCAAGACACATTCATTGTATTTAAAAATATCTTGATATATAGTATATGATATAGAGGAATTCTCATTGTATGATCTATTTGTGTATAATAGACTAAGTTATTGTTTGAGCAATGCATTAATAGATTTTACTATGGTAATAGTTTGTGGATTTGACCCTAGGTGAGATATTTTTAAAATATTTCATGGTATCAGAGTGGTCTCCAATATCCATTACTAGGTCCCTTAGCCTCTCATTGCTTGGCTTTGATCATTCCATAGCACAGATCTAGTTTTATTGCTTCAATCTCTTTTTATTTTTTAAGATCTAAGTTTTGTTGAAATTTCTATATGGTTATTTTTATAGATCTATGTTTTTAATTCATATACAAAACACATCTATTGTGTATAGATTTTTAATTTTGAGTATGCTTGGATTTTTTGTGTTTAGATTTAATTTTAAATTTAGTATTTGCATGCATTATCTTTAGCCTATGTCAAGCATTATAGTGTATTTTGTATTGGATGTATAAGTTCTTTAATGGATATTTTTCATAATCCATACACAAGATTCATATTCAAGCTCTATGTATCCTCATTGTTTTTTCTAGGATCAACCATTTTTTGGTATTTAGATATGTTTATTTGGTCATGGAAGGCACATCAACTAGTGAAAGATTTTAACCATCTTAGATCTAGTGTTTTATGGTTTCTAGAGTCATGTGTTATAGTGGAAATGTACAAAACAAAGTTTTTTACTGAATGTGTTCTACAGAGCTATTATTACCTCTAATTAGTTGGATTCTATTATTTGGACTATGCATGTTTTTCCTCTATTTGGGTTTGGATTTTGTTTCCTAGTATCTACATGTATTTACTATTGGACACATTTTTTATGTTTTTTAGTGAAATAACCCCAAAAAAAAATTTCAAGAATTTCTAATAGAGTAAGAAATAGAACCATGTATATAACCCACTACAAAAACTTACCATGCACAATTCAATCATTACAGTACTACAAAAGATGAGTAGACAACCCATAAATGGATTGGGTTGATGAGATGTTTATGATAGGGTGACCATTGCTAGAGGATTCAATAGAGAAAGGGGGATTGCCTAAAGGATGGTGAACCATTTGAGGGGTATTAGTGTGTGAGTCCACACTAATAGAAATTGAACCTTTAAAAAGCACTCAATTCCCCATCAGAACCCCTATGGATCTTCATCCCAATATAAGCATCCGATAACCCTATATAGTTATGACTTGGCAACTCATGAGGCAAGAAGGTTTTCTCAAGCCCTCGAGTATCTTTATCAAGGTTAATGACCCAGGGTAGGAATTATCATAACAATAAGTCATCTTACTAGCCATTATTAATTATATCATCTTGATAAAAATGATGTACCATAACAGGTGTAACATGTCCTAAAGGAGAACTAATGATACCATCAAGCCAAGATTTGGCTTATGCTAATCTTACAATATTTACCATGGTATTAGATAACCATAAACCTTAACCAACATGAATAATTAATGTTCACTAAGAAAAAGTACACATGATGATAAAGAGCATGACCTACTTAACATTACCATTATACAAACAAGCACTCATCCATATGGAATTATTATCTGGTATGAGATAAACACCAGTTGTTATAATAGACCAACATTAATAGTGATACCCAGTTGGAATTATATTAATGAATCACTGACCATCAGATCCTCACACTAATAGTTCATTTCAACTCCTTAAATAACTAAAAATGAATTATTTAGCCAGAAGGAGTAATGACTTATTGGAATGACAAATTCAGCCATTAGGCTAATTGCAACATCATGAAATTAGTGCAGCTATGGTTTTCATTAACAAATAGCTAGCTACCACATAACATATTATTTACACATGGTCAATCCATGCATACCAAGGGTAATTTTCCAATTATAATCATGTTGAGCTTGGAAGCTCCAATCCATAAGTCATACTCACAACCATTAATCATGGTTGAATTCACATCCTTAAGATAATGATGATTGATTAATTGGTTTTCCAATTTGCTAATGCTTTACAATTACACTAACAAAATGGAATACATTTGTATTAACATTAAATATTAGCAAGATTAGTATCATGTGACAAGGACATCCATTAAGTTGGATTCAAAATTTAATGTGGACATATAAACAATTGAAAATAACATCATAAACAAGTTTCCACAAGGCCATAGCATAGTGTATTTAAAATATAGAATTTTATCATTTATTAGCATGATGTGGCCTTATTATAAACATGTATGTATACATATATAAAAGGAATATATATACTTAATTATTTAATCAATAATTGTTCATGAGATTACGAATGCCCAAAGATATATATCAAGGAGTACCACATGCAACTCACAACTAAGGAACATGAAAGAAAACTCAAAATCATCTCACACAACATAATATGATATCCAAAGACTAATCAAAGAACATTAACACATATATCCATATATGTTCCATCAATGCCTAATGCATCCTTATTAACCAACCCACATGGATAACCCTCCTTAAAATGAGGAAATTCCAATAGTTTAACTTAACCATGATAAAGGTCGAATCACTCTCATATATAACTGTAATTTTAGACATCTAATTCCTAACACCATTTGTGTTGAAATTGTCAATCTTACTCGAATTGCACTCAAATGCACATTTAGGTCAAAATCCATAAAACACCCCAAATGGTTCAAAATTTTCACTTACAAGTGTCAGTATAGGTCAAAGTATCCCTAAATAGGGCAATGCATTTTATTGGCCAGCTAACTTTGATCAAATCATTTCGAGTCAAAATGACAATTTGGCCATTTAGCGCTCTAGATCACTCTTTTCTTCTAATTCATTGATACACATCACGTGCCTTTGTTATTTGGTGTTGGCAACATCTTAAATGGGAATACAACTCCAATATATCTAACATTGCCTTCTAGTTCATCTTCAATCAAATTATGATCCATTAATATGACTTTCTGACCATTTTGATTAATTGTGCACCAATTTCCAAAGAATTACACTAAGCTTGATTCAACTTACTTAAGCTAATTAATCCAATTTAAGAGCTTAAGAAAGAATTCCATAGATCTTTTTGAATATCTCATTATTGAAAATTAATTTTGAATATCTGCATCACCTAATGACATCATCTATGGGATGGCATCCATCAATCCATAAGTGCATAAAATATCAAGATTATGGGTAACCCATGCCTAGTTAATGCCTCCCATGCCTCTTTAATGCTTATTTATCTTGAGGATATTTATGACTTTAATTCTAAATATTAAGATTATCCATGGCCACACATATTAATTTTGAGATAGACAATCATGGTTTATCTTGACCAATCTCAAAAATTTATAAATAGAGAGGCCATGAACATGAATTTTAAGCTTGATTTATGCAAAGTTATTATCCAAAATTGCCTCCACAATCCTTTGTAATAGACAATTAAAATTAGTTACAAACTTCATTGATAGGCTATTTTAGTGATTTGGAATCATGAGCCTAGGTTTTATGGAGTGTTTTTGAGACATTGGAAGAGTTTGTCGCCTTTGTTGACAAAGACAAGGATGCTTGATCAAGGAAAAACATGATTATGAGCCACATGGGTATGGTGAATATATTTGGAAAGTTAATATGATGTTTGCTTTCTTTAATTTGTTTATTTCTATCCTTTTTAATTCCCATAGGAATAGATAGGCTTAGTTAGTTAGTTCTTTATGTATTTTTTATGAGTTATGGACTAATATTTGACTAACTTGCTTTGTAATCCTATCTACATCTTGGCATGCCTGGTGGGACATGATGCATCCCACACATGAAGAAGATCATTATAAAGCTTTTAAAATCTTCATTTGGATCATTAAAACTCTTACAATTTGATTTTCTAACTTTGTTTTATCATTTTTTTTGTCACGGGTTTACACAATAACCGACATCAGTTAGTAAAACTATCATCGATTGGCATAGCCGTTATCGATGACTGTTGGTGTAACTAATGTCAGTTAGATAACCATCATTGGTTAGTAAGTGTAACCATCATCAGTTATATAACCGGTGTTGGTCACATGTTTTTCTTAAAAACACAAACTTGGGAGCTAATACGTCATTTTAAATTACTTGGATTGGGGTCATACAAACTCCATTTTGGATGATTAGTTTTTTAAAACCACGTGTTTTCTCTTAAATTTTTGGAATTTGACATTAGTTTAGCTTCAAGTTTCATATATTTTTCACAAAATTTTGAAAATCTATTTAAAATGTTTATAATCTAACATATTTTCTTTTGGGGTGATGCCTTAAGGGTAGACAAATAACCAACAGACTTGGAACTTGTTAAAACATGATATTAAGACATCTATGGCATGATTTTAAAATTAATTAATAACATTATTTTTTATGTTTTAAGTAACATCTAGGTGCTTACGTAGATGTATTTAGCATTAGTTTTCAAAGTTATAACTTAACACCAAGGGGTTAAATGAACACCACCTCATTTTCCATTTGGGCTTAAAAATGAACTCACCTTTCCAAGTTTTTTATATTTACTTAGTTGTTTAAGTTAGATTTTGTTTGTAAAAAAGAAGGATGTCACGTGTATGCTCTTCCATTCATCTACTTTAGGGAACCCTTGGAATCAAAAGTGTCATTCCTATTGGAAAAATCCTAGTCCAAGGTTTAGAAAGAATGTCATCTAAAGTGATCCCTAAAAACTCATCAAAGTTTGGGTGATCTTGACAATGACCCTAAAGTATTTCTATTTTATGATTTCTTTATTTTAATGCAAACTTGGCTTGGAGGGGGACATCATTACCTCTCATGAGTTCTTTAGGGAAGATTTGACCCAGGTTTTCATCTCTTAGAACTGACTTTACTTACTCATTATGAGTTGCACATGGGACATATCTATATTTAGAAATCACTCTACACTAAGTGAACAGTAAGATGTAGTGGTTGTAAAAAGGACTAGACCTTTTTACAACTAGAAAATTTCATAGTTACCCAATTTATGTGCTTATCTTTTACATCATTTGACATGAAAGTCATTCTGTAATTGATTCCTCTAGAATGATGAAAAACCAATTAGTTTTAGTCAACCCCATTTTGCCATACCATTATTAGGATTTGGATGGTTATACTTAGTATATTTTGGTCATTATTTTTTTAGTATGATTTGAGGCTAATTTTTTTTTTGTTCATAAGCCAAGTCAAAATCATGTATTTGAGTTAAGAAGGTTAGCGTTATGCTTCCAAAATCATGTCAAATATTTTTTGCCTTTGAGTCTTTAAAACATAATAATTGACCACATCATTCAAGCATGCTTATGCCATTAGATTGCTCAATTTATTTCAAGAACTTATTTATCATTGTATCAAAAACCATTTATTTCAAACCATGTCATGTATACTATTTGGACCTTACTTATGCATCGTAATGATGTCTGCTCTTATCTAGCTTGTTTGGTCCAATCATAGTCTTCACCATTGCATTTTCAATTAACCTTGTCAAGTTTAGATCCAAACATTGATTGATTTTTGTTTAGGCATCAATTCATGGGGTTGGTACATAGATATTTTTATTTTTGGTTGCATAGCTTCGATTAAATGATTATCCACTTTTCAACACTATTGATTATTTATTTGTTTGAGTGCCTATCCTCATCATTTTTTGTGAATTTGTTTTAGAAAACACAACCTTTCTTTAAAAACCTTTGATGTTAGACAATTGACGTTAGGTTGTTTTATTCCAAATCTTGGCACAAACTACTTTTGAGATGTAGCTTCACCCTTTCAACCAAGGTTGAACCTTTTATCTTTTAAACATTGCTTTTTAGAGTTTGCAAAACTTTAAGTCTTTTTTTTTCAGAGCTTTCTTTATTAAATGCAAATATGTCTAGGTACACTTATGGTGCAATCATGGATAATCCAACTTATGATAGAATGGCCACACAAAATGTCTTTTATTACTTTAGTCAAGATCCCTATGGTGAAAATATGGTTTGTGAGATAGATTTCTATCCACCTCACAAAAATCAGTCATGGGAACATAGTCAAGATCCAACTTATGATACAACTTATGATCTAACTCATGATTTAAATCATGGGGTTTATCAGGAAGACTTGGATGCTTTGGTTTGTGTAAGTAATAAAACTCCACAACATACTAAGATCACCATTTTAGGACCTCCTCCTTTGGTTTGCATGAGCAACCAAACTAAGAAGCATCCAGTCATCACAATTCTAAGATCTCATCCTTTGGTTTGCACAAGCAACCAAACTAAGAAGTGTACAATTATTAACATTTTAGGACCTCCTCCTTTGGTTTGCACAAGCAAAAAAACTAAGAAGCATTCAGTTGTTATCATTCTTGGCCCATCACCAGTTTTTGAAGAACCTATTATTGAAAAACCTCCATTTGATGAACCAATTGTCTTTTATCCCTTCTTTAATAGTCTAATATTTGGAGAGTCCATTATTGAACCATAAACCATTATTCCCACTAAACAAAATGTTCCCCACTTTATAAATTCTATGCCAATATTTGAGCCCAAACAAAAACCATCACCTCTTCAAAATCCATCTTATGAGGATCAAAATGTGTTCAAAGTTGATCTTTTGTAACCAATTATAAACCAAAACCAACATGTTATTGTTGAAACACCCATTTGTGACAAGATAAACTGTGATAAGTTACATATTCATATGTTACCTATTTTTAAAGAGCCTCATCTCCTTGACAAGCCAATCTTAGTAGAGTTGTCTCTTGATATTTTCCCACTTGTTGAGGAGTCTCACTTTGACAGACATGACTTTTTTGAGATGTCCCTTGAGTGGTTCCCTCTCTTTGAGGGGCTTCACTTAGATGAGTAAATCTATGTTGAACCCTTCCAAGATGAATTAATTTTTATTGAGCCCATTATGCCATCACAGGCCATTACTTATCAAAAATTCAGCATTCAACAGAACATTATCAAAATAACCATATTAGATGAAGAATCAGTATTAGAGTCAGTTTATATTTTTTAACTAACATTGGATTTAACATTAGAAATAGAATCAAATTTAGTTGAGACATTAGATTTAGAGTCCTTTGCTTTAGAATTAGAGTCAGAAATAGATTATAGTATTGGTTGTTATAACATTAGTTACAATTACCATACAGATCAATTTGAATATATTTGTGATCCTTCTATGGTTTTTGAGGATGATTAATTCAACATCGATACAAGTTATCTAGTATCTTCTATGAGGATTGTGCTACCTTTCACCATCCCATTATTACCACCCAACATATCCATTATATTGACATTCCACCTCCCATAAGTGTCGATCAGGACCGCAGAATCACACTTTATTGAACCACATCCATGGTGACATATCATTTGCAGAAAATTAGGGGGACCAAGACCACATTCATTCAAAATAGTAATAATTTCCTAGTGAAACCTTTTAAAGGTGTTAGGGGATAAGCAAAGATT
The DNA here is from genome assembly GCA_037957365.1 of Torreya grandis. Classification (NCBI taxonomy): domain Eukaryota; kingdom Viridiplantae; phylum Streptophyta; class Pinopsida; order Cupressales; family Taxaceae; genus Torreya; species Torreya grandis. The sequence continues at coordinate 414,788 of JARHVA010007121.1, read as the reverse complement.
AAACTCAACATCTTTTACTGACACCTTTTTGAAGGTTCTAGAAGAAAATCAAAGTCAAATGTTAACATCTCTTTTTGAAACCTTCTCAAAGGCACTATGGCATGATCAAAACAAATTTATTGGTGAAAACCTCATCAAGTCACCAATAGTTGAGCACGAAATTTCTTCATTGTTTACTAAAGATAATATCAAGATCAAATTAAAATAACTTTTAATCTACAACATAATCAGATGGCAGCTACTCTCAAGATCAAGCAATAGAACAATATGATGGTCCTATCAAGGGCATATTTAAAGTTCTTCAACCCTACCATAACCAAATAATGTCAAATCTAGCATCAGCAACATTACGTGTGATAGAAAGTCCTGATCTCTACTTGTTTCCCATTCATTATACATTCCATTATCACCCACCTATTTATTACCCACTTATCTCATTTATCCTACCATTATTTACCATCACTAGTAACACTTTCCTTTATTGAGGTTATAAGGATATCTTGTCTCAATATTTGAAGGAAGTAGAATCAACAGTATATGAAGATCACGAACACATTATTGAGATATAGATCAATAAAAAGTTCTTAACAGAGCAGTTGTTATGAAAGGGTATTGGATAACAACTTATATAGATGATCATATTTTTTGTCTCACATATTGACTAGGATGTGCATCTCCCTATCGCAAGACCAACAAAACCATTTTTCATCTACCATTCACCCATTTTCCATTACCATGCCTCATCTCTTGGGGACAACCCTATAAACCCTTTTTATGCATTATTATACCATTGATATCCATGAACCATGCCATTTGAACTACATTGACTTGAGGTCCTTCAAGACTATGTAGGCAATAATCATTTTTTATTGAGGTCAGCTTGGTCACCCCTTTCCCATGCTCTCGTCATTTTGTGAGTAATTATTAAGTTTGAACACTCTCACCATTTTATAAGCAACCTAAGCCAATGCTCTCACCATTTTGTGAGTAATTTGATCCAGTCATTGCTTGGGGTCAACTTTGTTGCCACTATATCTAATTTTCTTCTAATCATTTCGTTATACCATTTCTTTACTATTGACCAAGACTTGTTTTTAGTCATCCTTTTTATCCCATTTGGATCTTGGTTCTTTTGGTTCATCTCGCACCTTTTGCAAGGGGATTCTAATCTAGTTTAAATAGTTTTTGAATTTAGTGTTGAAGGATAGTCTATGAACATAGTGTGACATTTGATATGGAAAGTTATCTTTCATATATAATCTTATTTGGTATCACTGATTATAACCACCTATGGGAAATTTAGTATTGTTTTGGTACCCCTGATTATAACCACCTTTGGGAAAATTAGTATTATGACATTGTTTCCTAATTATAACCATTTATGGGAAATTAGGTAAAATGCCTTTTTATCATGCATTGATGCATCATCTGATCATTACTATTATCATTTGTCTTATCATTCACCTTTGTTTGTGAACTTGTTGTGACCTAGTCAATTTTTCATCACCTTTTATGTGGACAGAATTAGTGTGACTTGGGATTATATAGGCCATGCTTGATTCATACCAAGGTCAACTCAGTCCCTCTTATCATATGCTCTCATCATATTGTAAGCATTTTAAATTGGTGCACTCTCATTGTTTCATGAGCTAGACCATTATGTATCTCTTAATCCTTAATCGAGTTAAGATACTTAGAAATTTATAAAAACATTCATAAAACCATTCAAAAACTCAAAAATGTTTTGTGTGTTTATTTGATTTGTGTTTGTTGTCTGGTCTTTTATTTTCCTATTTGGTCTTGCTTCTTTTTTTATTTTTTCCATGTACATCTTGATGGTCCACATGGATCTTAATTATTTATATCTTAGTCTCATGTCGTTAAGATTTTCTTTCCTTTTGTTTTTAAACATTTTTGTTTCTAGTTAAGTCTTGATTGATCATATCTTGATTTCAACTTAGGTTCATTTATGTTTATCTTTTTATTTGTCTTTGCTTTTTTTTTTTAAATGTAAATCACTGTAACTCTAGTTTTGGTCATTATTTTACCATTATCCTTAGTTATAGGTATTCACATTTAAACAAGCTCAATGCAATTGTAATCTTATGTCATTCTAAGTTATTCATGCTTATGATGCCTAATTTTTTTTGTTATGGCAAGCACTTTGTGCTCAAGTCTCAAAGTCTTAACATCAACATCAGCTCTGATGAATGATTCTCAAGAACACTTTGCAAAACCTAGGCTCATGATATGGAATTGGGCTTCTAGGTAACATGCATTTTAGGCTTTTTTGTCTATGATTAGATGTGCATATCTTTGAATATATTGTGGGTCTAATAAATTCTTGGTCATTTTTCATCATTCCTCATTCCATTCTCTCCCAAACATGGGTGAACTACATTGGCCTAAAGTTTATGTTGGAACATGAGTCCATGGAACTATGTAGGAAACACTCAATTTCTATTAAGATTAGCTCGGTTATCTCCATTCTTATTTTCATCTCTCTCATCACTTTGTGCATTCTCATATGGTTGGTTTTATATGACTTTCTAAGCCATTACACCATTGCATGTACATTTGTGCCTACTCATTTTAACCTATCTTTTGGGTTATATCTTTGAGCTATTTTGCTTGCCAATTATCCATGTTAGGGCCCACCTCTCAACAATATCATAATCAACTCAGCTCTATAGGGTAAATTCATTATTTATTCTTTATCAATGATCAAGATTCATCCTACTGGGGCAAAACTATCTTATCATGATCACATTTGCTCTACTAATTATATTCTCTTTGGAAACCCCAATCTAATGGTGCTTCCATTCCTGAAGTAGAATGTTCTCTCTTTTCCTCTAGTTCTAAGATCTCCACATTAAATCCCATGATGGAAATATTTTAGTGTGCAACTTGTCTTGAGATTGATCAATACCATAAGCATGTAGCTTGTACTCTAAAATTGGGTACATTTAAAGTGTGTCCCTTACATTTATGGATCATATCTTTCCCATTCCCCCCATCTCTAGGGCCTATTATACCTCTCATTATATTTTGATCATTGATGTTAATCACATGTGCAAGCATTATCTCGTCTGAATGTGATCTATTCCATGGGTTAATCTCTCACTTTCTCTCTCTTTTCGAGAGTCCATCCTTTTCCATCCTACAATGTCCTATTGAGGGGGAATCATGGGTTTGTTCCAATTTATTCTTGATAACTATTTTCTTTGAAAATACATTTCTTTACTTGAATGTCTTCCTATGCCTTCTCAAATAGGGGGAAAATGTAGACATCATATTCTTAACACTATTTGTGTTAAAATTGTCAATCTTACTTGAATTGCACTCAAATGCACATTTTAGGTCAAAATCCATAAAACACCCCAAATGGTTCAAAATTTTCACTTACAAGTGCCAATTTAGGTAAAATTATCCCTAAATAGGGCAATGCATTTTATGGGCTAGCTAACTTTGATCAGATAATTTCAAGTTAAAATGACAATTTTGTCATTTAGTGCTCTGCATCACTCTTTTCTTCTAATTCATTGGTACACATCATGTAACTTAGTTATTTGTTGTTAGCAACATCCTAAATGGTAATACATCTCTAACTCATCTAACATTGCCTTCCAATTCCTCTCTGATTAAATTATGATCTAGTAATATGACTTTCTGACCATTTTGATTAATTGTGCACCAATTTCAAAAGAATTACTCTAAACTTGATAAAATTTACTTAAGCTATCCAATTTAAGAGATTAAGTGATAATTCCGTATATCTTTTCAAATATCTCATTATTAGAAATTGATTTTGAATATCTTCATTACCTAATGACATCATCTATGGGATGGCATCCATCAATCCATAAGTGCATAAAATATCAGGATTATAGGTCACCCATGCTAGTTAATGCCTCCCATGCCTCTTTAATGATTATTTATTTTGAGGATATTTATGGTTTTAATTCCAAATATTAGGATTATCCATGGCCACACATCTCAATCTTGAGATAGTTAATCATGTTTGATCTTGACCAATCTCAAAAAAATATAAATAGAGAGGCCATGGACATGAATTTTAAGCTTGATTTATGCAAATTTATTATGCAAATTTGCCTCCATAATCCTTTGCAATAGACCATTAAAATTAGTTACAAGCTTCATTGATAGGCTAGTTTAGTGATTTGGGATCATGAGCCTAAGTTTTATGGAGTGTTCTTGAGACATTGGAGGAGTTTGCCAACTTTGTTGACAAAGACAAGGATGCTTGATCAAGGAAGAACATGCTTTTAAACCACATGGGTATGGTGAATCCATTTTGGAAGGTAATATGATTTTTTCTTTCTTTCATTTATTTTTTGTTATCCTTTGTAATTCCCATAGGAATAGATAGGCTTAGTTAGTTATTTCTTATGCATTTTTCATGATTTATGGACTAATGTTTGACTAAATTGCTTTGTAATCCTCTCTACTGTAATATAACATAATCAATCCTTAAATAAGAATATTATTAATTTTATGGATCATAAGAGCATGATATTCACTTAGATCCATACTTACCTTAGAACTAGCCTCAACTAATACCTTGGTCTTCTCCTTGAGCTTACTCTCTTCATTCTCAACATGAGAAGACAATGAGACCTCTTGGGACTCCTCAGCTTCTAAGGAACTCTTCACCATAACAAACATATTACTTGGAACTACAAACTCATCATAAATCCTACTTACCACCTTTGGTCTCTATAAGTTAACTTATCTTGTTTCATGTACTTTAGGAGACTGATTAAACCTATTATGACTTATAGGCCTTTGGTTTTAGAACTTTGAAATGTGACCTTATTTTTCATAATTGGCCCCTAAACCTCAATACCATGTTATTATGATCCCTAAAATTAATAATATTCCTTTACTTAAGTTCATCAATATTAATCCTAATTTATAAGCCATTCTTGTAAATTTTGATGATGATGAGCCTAATGAATTGCAACATACTTGCAACATGACCAAATTACCTCCATATATTTTAGAGTGGGTTCCTTCTTCTCTTTTTCTAAGGGATTGTACCATTCCTCTCATGTATGAGATTACAGATTTTGCCTCTCCATGCAATTCTCAAGATCCATCTTTACTAAAAGGTGATTTTACTTGCAATGATTTTGGAGTGGATAAATTTTTTCAATATCCTCTCACCATGTCTCCTTGAACATTCAGTAATCTTGGGATTTCACCTTCTAAAAATGCTCCTGAACCTCAATCATGCATAATTTCTCCCACATATGATGACAAATATATCATGTCCCAATCTCAATATAGAGACTTGGATGTATTGAATTATCAAAAGACCTTAGCCAAAAAATATTCCTTAAATTAGGATATGCATACCATTTCTATAGATAATAACTTAAAACTTGAGGGTTATGTACTTCTTATTAATCCTCCTCTTATCAATTCTCCTTAAGTAGTAGATTAAGTCACACCTTTTGAACCTAAAGTACTTTCATATTCTTTACCTCCTTCATATCCTCCCATTGAATCTAATCCTTCTCCTATAAAATAACCAATCAACACTCCATCTTCCTTTTCTACTCCATCTACTTCTTCTAGTCCTGAAATCACACTTAATGCCAAGGCAACCAATGTTCGTCAAATACATTCCAATATGATCGACGTGGTAACCAAATTTTATATCTAGAAGTAGATGTTGATTATTATGGTCCTCTTCCTACTTTGCCTAGTGACAAAGCTATTCTTGAGTTACTTTATTCTTGGGAACCTTAACTCCCCTGGTAACATCATAAACTTAGAAATTTTAAAACTAAACCTCCTCACTTTAATAACTTTGTCACTAGCATTGATCCCCAAACTAATCCAATTTCATCCTTATCCAACACACCATATCTCTTTCAAGATGGTAATTCCATGTTTATTAAATAAAAAACTCATATCGAATATGGTACTCCCTCATGCCATTGACTAATCACAGTTTTAAAAGAACTTTCACCCTCTGAACATGATAATTTTAGCCTATTTTTTTATAAGTATCAAGAGGCATTCGCTTGGTCTTACAAAGACATGTCTGGCATTGACCCTAGCATAGTGGTCCATAACATCATTACCTATCTTGATGCCAAACCTATGCATTAGAAGCAACATAAATTTCCTCCTAAAGTTACCAACTTATGCCATAAGGAAATAATCAAACTACTCAATGCTAAATTTATTAAACCTATGGATTATTATAAATGAGTTTCCAATATTATTCTTATTTTTAAAAAAGTCACTATGGTCATTCTTATTTGCATTAATTGTTGCAACCTTAATATTGCTTATCCTAAGGACAATTTTACTTTGCCTTCAATAGATGCCATTGTCAATTCCATGGCTAGATATGAAATGTTATCTCTTATGGAAGGATTTTAGGTATATAATCAGATTCATATAACTCTTGAGGACTAACATAAAACTAATTTTACCATGGAATTAGGAACCTATTGTTATTTTAAAATGCCCTTCAGTCTCAAAAATGTCAGAGCCACTTACCAACGTGAAATGACTCATATCTTTCACAAGCTCATCCATAAAATTGTAAAAACATATGTGGATTATCTTATCACTAAATCCAAACACTTTACAAATCATTTTTCTAATATTTCCATCATGTGTAGGGTTTTTCCCAGCTAGGGGTTTTATCTACACGTCTTTCTAGATTACTTAGGTTAGTTAATTAAGTCATTAAAGTGGGTTATAATTGTGATTTAGGGTAACCTAATTGGTGACCTAATTTCACCCTATATGTACTTTCTTTTTTCCTAAAGTGGCTAATGCAAACATTTCCTTTATAAAAATTTCTTATTTTCAAAGCTCTCATTCTACATCTATAGGAATTTGACATTCATCATGTGGATGTTATTCAAAGATCTTAGTGAAATATATCATGGTACTAGATATTTCTTATTATCCTCATGCATTTATCTCTTTTGGTAAGATCCTCTTGTATTCACCTTGTTGTTTTTTCATACTATATGGCCACCATTTTTGACCTTAGATGCATTTTTTAAAAAATTGACTCGAAACTCATGTCAAAATGCCTTTGATGAAAAATCCATTTGTATATATTTTGTGGGTTTTTTTATATCTAAAATGGGTTGTTCTTAGTTTTTCAAGAAAGTTCATGAATTTTATAAAAAAATCAATTTTTTCTATCTAGTCGATGTTTGTACGACTGAAGTAATCTAGCCTACAAACCTTGATTTACTCTCCATAGACCAAATAAGGTTTTTGAAGTTTTTTACTTTCTCATCAACCAAATCAAGTTTTTAAAGTGCTTCTACTTGCTCACTGACCAAATTAAGTTTTTAAAGTGCTTCTACTTAATCATGTTTTCAGAGTGCTTTTACTTAGAAGTAATCAGGTTTCTCCATGGTGATAACTTATAAGTAATCAGGTTTCTCAACCCTGACTACTTGACTGCTTTCTCATAGACCAAATCAAGGTTCTCAAGTTCTTCTACTTATACGTAATCAAGATTCTCCAAGGTGACAACTTATAAGTAATCAGGTTTCTCAACCCCGATTACTTGCTCACTAGACCCATTCAAGTTTCTAGGGTTTATTACTAATTACTTGTTTCATACGTTGTAGTTGTTTGAAACTCTGAAGCAAAGTAGGTCAAATAATTTGAAATATATTTTAAATAAGTAATCAAATTTTCTAAGGTGAACTGCTTATAACTTTTTATAAGTTAAAGTAGTTTGAGAACTTGAAGTTGAAGTTGTTTAGAACCCCAAGCAAGTAAGTGCTTGACGTTATAGAAGCCCTCAAATTTCAGGTGAAAGGTAATGAAGAAATAGACTTAAGTTGTTTCTTTTTTTGGATTTTTAGTGAAAAAATCATGAGTGTGGAAAAAAAATCCACTTTTGGAAAGGGTCCAAGAATATGTTAAGTTGTGGAGCTAAAAGCTTCAACTGTTGCAAACATGGAGGAGGTTGTTGAGTTCTAGGGAGACCGGCGTCAGCAGAGTATAGTGCAGAGGGAAATTGACATCGGCAGGTGTGAATTGAAAGACAACCGGCATCGGCAGGAGGTTGGCCGATGTCGATCACCTCCAGGCAAATAGGGACCGATGTCGATTGTCTGTGGCGGTTCCAGAATTGTTCGTTGCATGGACAATTAGTTCGTTGAACTGAGAGTTTGCATGTAAAGACTATTTTTGGTCTTGAGTTGCGAGTCTAATTATTGTAATTAATAAATTCTAATTATTGTAAGCATGAGATCTATATAATAGACTCATGGCTTGTATTGTAAACTTGTGCTAGAGAGTAAGAGAGCAAAAATTAGCTCTTTCAGACTGAAGAGAGCATGGTGTGTTCCTCCTAGCTCAAAAAGGGGTGTTGAGTGTGTATGATCAGGGAGAGTTGTAGGTTGTGGAAGTTCTACTAGAAGATCCACTGGGGTACTGGTTGAAGAATCATAAGGACTTGGTGAGGCAAGGATAAGGGTTCTTCAGGGTGTAGATATATCTACATGGTAAGTAAGGTCTATTGATTTGCAGGTGGTAGCAAGAGAAGGGAAGATCTACTTGGAGTACGGTTGTGTGCTTGGTGTAATGGTAGCGTTGTTACTGACTGGTGGAGGTGAACATCAACTCTATGTTTGAGTTGATTGTTGTGACCATGATTGAGAGAGTGAAGTGTAGGAGGAGAATTACTGGTGAACCCTAGAAGTGTGGGAGCTCTAGAGGTGTGAGTAGAAGTGTGGTGACTTCTTTATTATATTTCCTTCTGGATAAGTATTAATACAAGATTGTGTATTGTCTCTCATATCTTGTGTTGTTTCATATTTCTAGTTACTTATCATTTTGGTTAAATTCCATGTTTAGCTGCTAATACAGAGGTAATCATATTGTGCTCTTATTGTGGAGAGCAAGATCCTAACAAGTTGGCATCAGAGTTATTTGTTGTTCTAGATGCCTGACAATTAGTATCAGAGCTTTTGGTTGGGTTACTAACAGGTTATTTTAGATCTGGGTAGTGTTTGTTGATTATAGGGTACTCACAGGGGTTTTTGATTGAGTGGGAGTATAGCAATGGCAAAAGAAAGTAAGCTACGAATGGAGAAACTGAATAGCACGAATGGTCTGATTGATGGAAAGAAAGAGCAGGTAAAGACAGATTGTTGGTTGGTACAAGATCAGCATGAAGGAATTGAAGAAGCAGATGTTGCAGGTGATGTTGCACAGGTTGCTCTGGATAAAGTAGAATCTTAGTTTACATATTTTATTGCCTCTTTCCATGCAGCCCAAAATAGAGCATCTTTTCATGAGTATGTCTAGGGAGACTTTGGAGAGATTTATTTAGGGGTTGGTGAGCCTTGTTAGATTATTGATGAAGGGGAAGTGAAGCTGAAATTGTAGACAGATAACACACGGGTGTTGAAGAAGGTCATGCAGGTTCCAGTCTTGGAGATGAGTCTAATTTCTTCAAGAAAGTTGGGTGATGAGAGATGCACTTGAATTAGATGGTGGTAAGAAAGTAGGTATCCTTTATCTATCTACTTATATTACTGATTCACCTTCTGTTGCAGAGATGTGGCTTTGTAGGCTTGGTCACATATGTAAGAAGGGAATGCATGTTCTTAAGTAGAAGACAGATGTTTTTGAAAAACTTAAGAACTGGAAAGCCTTGGTTTTCAAGGAGGAGATGATGAATAGATATTAGCTAAGGGGACTGGATTATTCTGAGCAGAGCAGGGTTGATTTGGATAGGGGTTTGATCCAAAAGGAGCTCGCGGGTATATGTCATCACTCAGAAGCAAAACATAGAGATCGACATCGATTAGAAAATTGACGTCGGCATCCAGTAGGGACCAATGTTAGTTATGTGCAGACCGATGTCGGTAACTCAGGGACCAGATAAACACTGGCATCAGTCATGGAGAATCGATGTCAGTGATGAGGTAGTCGCAAAGAACTGATGATGGTTGTGTGCAGACTGAGATGTGACCAGCATCGGTCACTGAGATGGATTTTGGGTGGACAGCAAGCTGTCAAGGAGTCTCAAGTGCCCATATGGAGGACTAAAAGGGTAAGTAAGCCTCAAATTCATCATTTCCCTTCTTTACACTACTTGTTGCTCACTGATGGTCAAGAATCAGGAAGTCATTAAAGAAGTAGAATAGGTAGATCCAGGAAACAGTGGGAGCTTGGCATGGATGAGGAATGTGATTCCTTGGAGAAGAACCAAATGAGAATTTTTGGGGAGAGTTGCTAGCTATAAGAAAGCACTGAGAGACAAATGGATGTTCAGGATAAAGAAGAGCAAGAATGGACACGTGAGATGGAAGGCCAAGGTATATATGGTCTTGAGCAAGTTACAGTATAGTGGTATAGGTTTGATAGGAGCATGACAAAGCAACGCTTTTGGTCAAGGTCAATGTAACCATTGTGTTTACTTTACCAGGTGGATGATGAGTCATGACATTATCTTGTTACTGTATGTGGTGTGGTTACTTGTTACAGGGTTACACATGCAGGGAGTTTTTTGAGCTAAAGGTAAAGTTAGTTTAGAGGTATGTCACGAAGAATTTGGAGCAGCAAAATTCTTTGGCATAAGAGACATGGAAGATCACATGTTGATTTGGTCTCCAATGGGAGATGATGTGAAGAAGGTGTTGGTGAGGTTCAAGATGCAGGATGCAAAATCGGTAAGCACACCAAGCGCTGGACAGTTCAAGTTGAGCTTAGAACAGTGTTTAAAATCATATGAGGTCTAGTGTAGACCTAAGTTTTCCCAAGCAGTGGGAGTTGTCAAAAAGTTTAGATGTGGTAGGTTACTTGGATGATAGGTGTAGCATCATAGGGTGTGTGGTGGTTGGTCTTCAGGATTGAGCTTGAAGAGGGATACAAGCCAGGGAATGAATTAGATGGTGTATAGGTACAGGTATAAGAGTAGCTATTTATCTCCAAGTGGAATATTGTTAAGTTGTGGAGCTAAAAGCTTCAACTGTTGCAAACATGGAGGAGGTTACTGAGTTCCAGGGAGACCAGTGTCGGCAGAGTATAGTGTAAATGGCAATTGACATCTACAGGTGTGAACTGAAAGACAATCGGCATCGACAGGAGGTCGGCCAATGTTGGTCACCTCTAGTTAGATAGGGACTAACATCAGTCACATGTGGCAGTTCTAGAACTATTCGTTGCATAGACAGTTAGTTCATTGAACCGAGAGTTTGCATGTAAAGACTATTTTTGGTCTTGAGTTGCGAGTCTAATTATTGTAATTAAGAAAGTCTAATTATTGTAAGCATGAGATCTATATAATAGAATCATGGTTTTTATTGTAAACTTGTGCTAGAGAGTAAGAGAGCAAAAATTAGCTCTTTTAGACTAAAGAGAGCATGGTGTGTTCCTCTTAGTTCCAAAAGGGGTGCTGAGTGTGTATGATCAGGGAGAGTTGCAGGTTGTGCAAGTTCTACTAGAAGATCCACCGGGGTACTGGTTGAAGAATCATAAGGACTTGGTGAGGCAAGGACAAGGGTTCTTCAGGGTGTAGAGATATCTACATGGTAAGTAAGGTCTGTTGATTTGTAGGTGGTATCAAGAGAAGGGAAGATCTACTTGGAGTATGGTTGTGTGCTTGGTGTACTAGTAGCGTTGTTACTGACTGGTGGAGGTGAACATCAGCTCTATGTTTGAGTTGATTGTTGTGACCGTGATTCAGAGAGTGAAGTGTAGGAGGAGAATTACTGGTGAACCCTAGAAGTGTGGGAGCTCTAGAGGTGTGAGAAGAAGTGTGGCAACTTCTTTATTGTATTTTCTTCTGGATAAGTATTAATACAAGATTGTGTATTGTCTCTCATATCCTATGTTGTTTCATATTTCTAGTTACTTATCATTCTGGTTAAATTATGTGTTTAGTTTCTAATATAGAGGTAATCATATTGTGCTCTTATTGTGGAGAGCAAAATCTTGACAAGTTGGCATTAGAGCTATTTGTTGTTCTAGGTGCCTGACAGAATATGTTGAAGTAAGAACTTGTAAGTGCCATAACTTTTGATCGGCAACTCCTTTTTGAGTGTCATTTTTTTCAAAAGTGCTTGTTTTTTATTATCTACACATTAGACCAATCATTGGTATTTTCACAAATATAATTTTTTTTATATTTTTTGTACTCTTAAATGCATTATCAATTGTATCTAGTGTTTCTCTTATTCCTTGTACTTATGCACCTACTACTCAAGACACATTTTTAGTTGAATCTGACATTTATACAAGTGTTCTTGTATTTGAGACATTTAGGGGGGTCATTTATTGATAGTTATAAGGGGGTACTTGTGTGTTTATTATGCATTGAGTCTTTTTTTTTCATCACTTCTTTACTTACTATAATAATACTTACTTTTACACTATGGATTCATTCTCAATAAGTCCACTTACACCATTTAATTATTATGAAAGAAAACCTAGAATGAAAATGATCTTGCTATCTAAGGGTTACCATCAAATTATAATGGGCACTGAGACTGAACCTACTAATGCTAAAGAAGAAATTAAATGGTTTAACCATTGTGATAAAGTCTATAGACTGATGTGTCTTTTTATCTCCCCAAATCTATTCTTTCACATTGAAACTGCTAAAAAACCTATTGAAGTGTGGGCACAACTCACCAAGATCTTTAGAGTGCAAGATATGATGAGAGGACATGAGCTATAAAATGAGCCTATTAGATTGATCCCAGATGACTTCGACACTCTTCAAGATTTCTTCACCAAGTTCAAAATTTTGATAATATAGTTGAAAGCATGTGGAATTGACAATAAAGATGAACAACTTGTTTTGTCAATACTCTCTAAACTAGGTCTTGAATATTCTATATTTGTGTCCACTTTTTAAGGCACTAAGAGTGCTCTTGACACCACATGGAAGATGCCTTCTTTAGATACATTTGTTGTCAACTTGATTCAGGAGCAAGATTAGTTGATATAGATGGGCACAGTGAAATCATCTAAATCTCATGCATTTCTTGCTAAGAAATATAAGGCTTCTAAAAAAGAGAGAGAAAGCAAAGCAAGAAAAAATTTGAGAAGGGTGAAAATCTTTCCACCTCCAAATCAAACAATGTGACCTCTTCTTATTGTCATAAGTTAAAGAAATATTAGATCAAATGTAGGCATTTCTCAGGTAAGCATGATGAGAGTTAATGTTTGAAGAAATAAATTGACCACCTTACTAGCCTTCTTATTCAAAACAACATAGGTGTTCTAGAATCTATCAAACCATCTTCATCAACCCATAAAACTCTAAGGTAAATGAATTTGGAAAAAAAAAGGCAAAAGAGAATAATAAGGGGAAACATAAGGTCAAAGCATTAGTTTTAGTTATGCCTCCAACTACTCCTACATGAGTCATTAACTCTGGTGCTTCACATCACATGGCCTCTTCACAGATTGAGTTAAGTTCCTTAGAACCATGTGACATGTCCTCTATAAAAGTTGGTGACAACACTTCTAAAATGGTTATTAGGAGACGGTCTATTGAATTGAGTGGTAAAACATTAAATAATGTTCTAAGTGTGTCCTCACTTTCAACTAATCTTATGTCAGTCTACCATATCACTCACCTTGGTCTGGGCATGCGCATTGAATTTACTCCAAATTTAGTGTACATCAAAGAGTTGAACAATGATACTATTCTGGCTATGGTAATGGTCAATCATCAGATTAATCTATATAACTTCTCACACTTTGTTCCTGACTCTCTTTCAGATTCTTTAGATTCCTCTTCAAACTCACCTATACCTGATGACATGTTTGAGCCTAAGCTTCTTTTTGATATTGACAACTCTTGTTTTGTATATGACTATAACAGTAAAGTGGACACACCTCCACCATCTCCTTATCACCTTCTAGATATTCAAGAGTTAGTTCTTGATCCATCTACCTCTGGTCTACTTTTGACATTATAGAGTAATGGTCTACTTATCTAAGACACATCAGACATTGGCTACTATATTTCATAGTTATAGAGAATTCTATAGACCTTCTTCACCTCTACTTTTATTGCACCATCTTGGCATAGAGTAGTTGGGCCACCTACCTCATAATATGTGGATCATTCCTTTCATAAGAATTACACCTTGGTTGAAGATCCATTAGGCACTTGGTAAATAAACTCATTGTTCTAGGGTAATCCACTCTTCACTGCATCTAATTTTGATTCATAGTCACTTTCAAGCATTCCTCTAGGGGACACTAGATGGATACAGTTAATTTTAGACCTTGGTGGGGCTTTTTATCCCTCTTCTCTTCTTTTCTTTCTTTTTGGGGAGGATTTTTGTTCTTACAGGTTTTCTCCTTTACCCTGGTTTATGAGAGTTACATTATACTTGGGTAGCTCATCAGGGCTTGTTGTCAGGACCCAATTCTTCTACCCACCTAAGCTACGCTTCAAGGGGATGTTAGTGTATACTTTTTCCCACCTAGTGGTTTTACCTACACATCTTTTTAACTTACTTAGGTTAGTTAATTAATTCATTAGGAGTTATTTATCTTTAAGTGGGTTATAATTATGAGTTAGGGGTTTACCTTTTTGGTGACCTAATCTCACCTTATATGTAATTTATTTTTTCATAAAGTGGATAATGAAAAAATTTCCTTTATGGAATTTTCTTGTTTTTGTAACTCTCATTTTGCCTCTACATGAATTTGATATTCATCATGTGGTCGTTATTCATAGATCTTGGCAAAATCTATCAGAGCACAAACTAACAAGCCACTACAAAAAGCATTTTAGATAATTCAAGGAAGGTGAAGGAAGGCCTTTCTTTCATGTTTTAGTTGTGTTTCTATTTTGTTTTGTTAACTAGGCATAGATATGTTATGCTAATGTGTTTATTTCATGTTGATTTCATTTTGGGACTAACACAATACTAAACATCCTCTTTTGAGTCAAATTCTTAGTTCATAATAAGCCTATAAATAAATGGTCTACTGAGGAAATATATTATCTTATTTTAATTCCCTTTATTGTGTTTGATCAAGATATATAACTATTGTTGTTAAGTCATCCATTTCATGTAGTTCATATTTTCTAGTTTACTCTATATCTATAGGAATTAAAGTGGATTATGGTTTGACTGCATAACTCTCTCCTTCCCAAAGATGTAATGATACCATTTCTTTAATGCTTTCATAATAGCATACAATTATTTTTTGTTGGTTGAGTACCTTTTCATAGAAGAAAGTTGTTATTAATGAAAAATACATTGACAAATAAATTTTAACATGTAAACCTATAAATAAAAAAATAGAAGTGACAATGACTGGATATAATCCTAAATCAAATGATATACAATGAAGTAAGATGGGTCAAGACTTGTGAGCTTTGTATGGAAGCCAAGGAGCTAGGAATTGAACCCCTAATGTCTATTTCTTTGAGGTTTACATTTTATGGCATTTATATCTTTTAGTTGCAACACCAAAACAAAAAACCCATTAAACCCAATTATAGCATGACCCTTGCTCAAAAATGGGAATTATAGACTAGGGGAAATTCTCATAAAGAAAATTTATAAGTGCATTAAGGAAATGAGAGAGAATCTAGATGTGGGATGTAATGGTCTCTTTAGAAAATGTTTGAAAAAAATGATGTTTATCATGAAAATAATGCATATTATAAAAACTTAACGCAATAAAAAGGAACCCAATGTTGTAAAGAAGAGGAGCATTTCCTCAATTAACATACTCTTCAATATTTTTTTTAAAAAATTCAGCTTGGGGTCTTGAACTCCTAGACAGTGAGTCCATATAACTTCTTAATATTATAGAAATTACTATATGAGAGCCACTCTTAACTATGTAATGATGCCAAAATCTCAATCAACAAACCCTAGAATTTGAAAAGCTAAAAAAATACAAAAATAAAATCTCAAAATACCCATTTATTCAACCAACATCTGTATATATAAATAAGGTTCAAAAATAAATACGATGGCTATGATAACTTGTTCAAAATACAAAAAATATCTTTACAAGGTTTTTGGCTAACCAAAATAAGTTCAAATCAATAATGAGTAAAATGAATCAACATGATTCATAGTATATCGAAAGAGATTCAAAGCAGTAACATAAATAAGGTATATTTCTAGCTGAGAAAGAACAATGGTAATGTAGTCTTCATTTACCATGTAGCTACCACGTAACACATATTAACATTTAAAAAAACTAAATCCCTTATCTTCATTTACCACGTAGAAAATTAGAAAGGTTGAAAAACTAGTTTTGTTTATTTATAAACCCAAAAATCTGTACAAAGTGTTTCATTGCTAATGTTTTAAATTAGATTCTCTTTTCAAACTAATTGAATTCATAGATTCAATTTATATGTTTAGTTCATTTAATATAAAAATAATCAACAAAAACAAAAACATCTCATCTAGTTTGCACACAATTAGAGCTCAGAAAAATTAGCGTCTTGCATAATAGCATAGGATCCTTCTCTCCTCCTTTTCATATATTACAAACATTGAAAAAGTATAATTAAAAGTTTTTTCACTTTCATTTACTTTCACCTTTTTTATTATTTGAATCTTAGCACTTTATTTTTATAAAACAAATATTTACTTCTACAAAACCAAGAAAAGTATAAAAATAACAAAAAATAAATAAAAGCATTGTCAAAAGCATTGTTAAAACATGCAATACTTATCAAAAGCCTTACAAATCCATGCCAACAACCACATCCCATATAATCCTTATCCATATGCACAAGAACCATACAACAAGCCCTGCTTCAATATTATATCAAGCATTCTTTATAAGCCATTATCTAAAAAAGTTCATACGCTTTTCCCTAATTTTTCCCTAGTCTTATTTGGATGACCCTACATAAGACACTAGGTCTTATCTGACATAGTCTAATACCTAGAGTTAGAACACCTGTTCCCACCATCGTCACATAATCTAACATTATTACTAAGTTGAGACTTGAGATCTTTCAATCTACTCCCATTCTTCACCTTAACATAGACACTTTATCCACACTTTAATAACAATAATGTATTGAAATATCCCTAAGTGAGATATTTGATTAAAATACTCAAATATATAAAAATCTAAACTCAATAATTATGAAAATGGATTCACTAAACATATATGAGAAGAACATACCACTGATATACTAATTTCAACCAAGGCACAATACTGTTGAAGATAATATTATTGAATAACTAATATATAAACACTTCAATAAACACTTATAAATATTCACAAATCTTCAAATGAGATGTTTCACACAACCACACTCTATACACTATAAATCTACAAACTCCACACAAACTAGATCTAATGTTGAACACCACACATACTTTGCACATTGGGACTCTAAATATTCTTGAAATCACATTCACAATATCTGAGTGAGATTGTCTTACTAAATTAAATGGGTTTTGTCCTTTGAACTAAGACACCAATGGGTTTTTATCCATTAATCTCAAAATTCATTTGGGTTTTTGTCCAAAGAAGGGTAAAAAACTAAACACATGGTTCAATCTATCAAAATGGGGGTGGGGGGGAGGGGGTTATGATTTTAACAAAGATATCTTTCAAAAGGGAAGAGCTCATACTTATACAATTTACAAATAAGGAAGAGAAATGATAGAATAGTGAAGAGAGAGAAAATGGGGTGTAACATTTCACATGGAGGGACCAATGCCAATAGTGATAAGTTTTTCACCATGTGCAAGAGTAAAAAATCAAGCCTTCACTTTCAACATAATCATCTCCTTCTCTCGTGCTTCCATAATGGCACCTCTTTTACCCATGTGAAGAGGAAATAATGATGGTTTTTTTCATCATTCATCCATGTGCCCACATGCCAAAAATAATGTCCCAATATCCCTTTTGAATTATCTACACACTTCTCATCATGATTTCAACAAGAAATGCACCATACTTCTCTCTTGTGCCTTTTCCTCCAAAACCAAACCCATGTGGTCAATAAAGCAATTATTCTTATCTACTCATTGGAGTGGTATGCTTCATTCCAAGTGCATGTTATTGACCCCATGTGAGATTATCTTGTGGTCCATGCCACCTCTTATGTTTTATCATCACTTGAAATGCCTACCACCTCACCCTGAATAGTGATAAATGAATAGTGCCAATGAATAATACCTGTGACTAGTACATATGAATAGTAAATATGAATAGTACTTTTGAATAGTTATCTCACTCCTAATATCCTTATACTCTTTGTTGAATGCTGTAACTATTCCTGAAAGAACCAATGGATTCATATTTATCCCCTAAAGACAATGACACTAACTGAATTCCATTCTAAAATTATTGGTACTCTCCAATAAAGTTGGAGCTTATAAAAAATGTTAGAATGCTATAAAATAGGGAAATTATAAGTCTTCCCCCCCTAATATTGCTTGACCTCAATCAATCACACTCAAGTTCCAAATGATCTCAAGTAGAACCCAATAATGTTCTAGGATGCCAAATCAATCTCAAGAAGATCTCACCATGATGTCGCTACACCACTCTAATTAAAATTGGAGTACCATTGTGCCAAGTCTACATCCTCCTTTCTTGTAACCCAACTAAAAAGTTGTCCACAAAATCCGAACCATAATACCTATAATAACTAGATTTTTCATGACTCTCAGCATAACTCATTATGGTTTCCCATAAATGATGTGGATTACTCATTGTCAATTAGATTATATAAATAATGACAATAATGTTAAAATTTAAATTTAAATTCATAGCTATATATGGAATTCTTCTACTATCATAAAATGATAGAAACTCATTAAAACTCAATCTTTGAGTGTTAAAAAGGTATCCATGTGCACACTAATTCACAAAACTAGTTAGAATCATCACTACAACATTTGAAAATACAAAGGTTTTCAATATAAAGTGATTACAACAACCATTATGTACCCATATGGAAGTTTTAAATCACTAAACCATGTCTAAAAAACCTCCCACAACTTGTTGTAAAATGTTGAAATTATGCCAACTTATAATCTCAAGATATAAAACACTCATTCAATGGCTAATAATGAATGAAAAACAATAGGCTCATGGTTGGAACCCATCTTTATCTCATTTGATAACCATGTTAATAGAGTGATATTTTTTACAAACCATACATCATCAAAATGAAGTATCTTCCCTGAAGGCAACCTCATGGTTTCCATAATCAACTCATCAATAAGATGTTTCCAATGCAAACTCAACATTCTAGCTAGATCCATGATAACAAAATCTTTAGATACATTGAATCCTTCTAATGTCAACTTATGCATGCATGTATTCCTCCATACCCCAAATTTTTTTGATTATTTATTTATTCTCATGGAATCAACCATAAAGAATTTAAAATCAGAAATGTAAACTTTTGTAAAACTTATAAAATTACCTAGATCCCATACTTTTAGTTGTGGACCATTTTGAATGAGAATAAAAGAATCCTTGTATCCTTTCATGCAAGTTGTGTCTTTCAGCCTCTTTCGACTCCTTGAGTGTTTATCATGACAATAAATCTTAAATGGCACAACAAGAAACAACAAATCTGAAATATGAATTTCTTTTTCATACCTTGGGCTATAATCAAATTGCTTACCTCCCTTTTTTGATTTAGAAGAGAGATTTTCCTTGACACAACCATCCTTGTAATTCAAAGTTTCAAAATTAGTGGAATACATTGAAACATTATCTTTTCCTTCATACTCTTCATTTACATCATTAATACCAATATTTTGTTTATCATAAGTCATACATTATTCTATTAAAGAACCTTCTTTTTCCACGTGCATGGTGGATTCCTTTAATGGTTGTTTACTAATTTCTTCTAGATCTAAATTTTATTACCTTGTAATTCCTTGAGAATAAGATTTTTTTAGTACTTCTGATACCACAACATCACCATTCTAAAAAATATTTTCCTTTCTTTCAATATCTTTCAAATCATCCTTATGTAGTATTGTTTCAGCTACTTTGTTCACACTATCACTCTACTTGAATAAACCTATACGTTGAAAACCATAAGAAAGTAATTATCCCTCTATCAATTGACTTTTCAAATTTTCCATAGTCTGTTTAACCAATATCTTTGACAACTCATGTGCCATTGGTGACATATCCTACTCCATCCTCCAAATAGACAAGAATTTAGCTAACACAATCTTAGAAATATCATCATCCTCATTCAAAATCGAAGACATAATAGATTTCATGGAAGTGATAACCTTATCTAAATGAGCCTCATTAATAACCTTTAAAACTATTTGAAACATTCCAAAAATAAGATTGTCACAATCAATAGCTAACATCACAACACAAAAACACATTCTTTCCATAATTTCTAGAATTCTTACCCTCTTATCCAAAGAAGGATTTTTGTTATCATCCAAACCTTGAAAACTTTCCACAATCAACTAAAATACTTTCATCATTATGTCATCATTGTAAGGAACTTTAGGGATGAAATTATTATTATTTCACTAAGGCAAGAGGTGATTACAAGTCTCACATCTCTGTCTTTGTGCCTCAATAACTCAGGATCACCTAAAAGAATTACTAAAGGAGTCATAGTTATTTGCATTACATGAGAAGATGACATATATAACATGTATAAATAACCCTCTACTTCCTTCAAATTAATGATAAGAACATCTTTTGATTGAGATAAAGGTACAAGTTTATCTCCAGCATTGAAAATATTTTTACCTAACTTGTCTTTACTCACTGATGCCATGATTCATATACTATACATCCAATTTACAAACACAATCCTCATAATATGGTAAGATACATAGCTTCGATACCATTTAAACATCCCCAAGTGGGATATTTACTAAAAAACTCAAATATATAAAAATTCAAACTCAATAATTTTGGGAAGAAAATACCACTGATATACTAATTTCAACCAAGTCACAATACACATAATATTGAAGATAATATTATGGATCAAAAAATAATATATAAACTCTTCAATACACAATTAAAAATATTAACACATTCAAATGAGATGTTTCACACAACCACACTCTACACACTAGAAATCTATAAATTCCACACAAATTGGATCTATTATTGAACACCACATGTATTCTGCACACTAGGACTCTGAATCTTCTTGAAAGCACATTCACAATATCTAAGTGAGATTTTATTACTAAAACAAAGGGGTTTCATCCTTTGATATAAGACACCAATGGGTTTTATGTCATTTATCTCAATCTTCATTCAATTTTTCATCCAAAGAAGGAGAAGAAATTGAACACAGGGTTCAAGCTCTCAAAATGGGGGGGGTTGTGATTTTAAAAAATATATATATTTTAAATGGAAAGAGCTCTTACTTATACAATTTTAAAATGTGGAGAAATGAAAGAATAGTGAAGATAGAGAAAATGGGGTGTAACATTTCACATGGAGGGACCAATGCCAATAGTGACAAGCTTATCACCATGTGCAAGAGTCAAAAAACAAGCCCTCACTTTCAACATAATCATCTCTTTCTCTCATTATTCCATAATGGAGACTCTTTTACCTATGTTAAGAGGAAATAATGATGGTAACTTTATCATTATTTATTTATGTGTCCACATTCCACAAAGAATGTCCCAACATCCCGTATGACTTCTCTACACACTTCTCATCAAGATGCTAACAAGAAATTCACCATACTTATCCCTTGTGCCTTTTCCTTCAAAAACAAACCCATGTGGTCAATAAAATAGTTATTCTTGTCTCCTCAATGGAGTGGTACACCCCACTCTAAGCACATGTTTTTCACCCCATGTAAGATTCTATTGTGGGCCATGTCACCTCATCTACAAGTCACCTCCTCTACTACATCATCACCTACTACCTCACCATGAATAGTGCCAATGAATAGTAATTATGAATAGTGCTCTCACTCTTAAGCTCCTTATACTTTTTATTGAATGTCATAACCACTCCCTAAAAATATCAATGGGTTTGTCTTGATCCCCTAAACATAATACCACTAATTGAATTCCATTTTACAAATTTTGACACTCTCCAATAAATTTGGATCTTCTAAATTTTTTGAAAGGATATAAAATGTGGAAATTATATGTACCCCTGATCACCCTATCATTATCCTCCTTTAGAATAGAAGACATCAACACAACATTATCCATGCATAGTCTCTCATCCACACCTCCTTTTTTTCCTTGGATCTAACCTCATCTTAGATCATTCAAATTTAATGTATGACATTAACTGAGTAGATTCAACCCAATAGAGTGGACCCTTTTCCATGATTCATCTAACCTGATATCCCTCCTTTCCCCGAACATAGGATTAATAAGGAACTTCACATTCTTATGATATTTTAGACCAAAGGACCTTGGAGATCTTTTTTTACATAGTTTTATGCTCTTAACTATCATTAAAATGTTTTTGAGGTCTTTTAGTTTCATCATGAGAACCCATTGCCACCACATATCCCAAATCTTATTATACCAAACAATCAACCAAACCCTTATCCCATCCATTATGTTAGCTACCTTGGCTAGACCTTGGAGAGTTGAATGCATATTTTAACATGTGCCAATTCATGTGCATAGAGTAACCCTAGTTGTTTAAAATATATTATTAAGCATGAAGAAACTAAAATACATGAAAATTTTATACAACAGCTTAAGTATTGGGGAAATAACCGTCACACCATGGTGTCAGTAAAATAGATCATTACTTTTCTCATAACGATAAAAAAATAAGTAGTTTTATAATTGTTAGAACATATTTTATAAGAAGAAGAATAAATAAATATAAAAAAAGAGAAAATAAAATTTTAAATATTTTTTATCTCAGATAAAAATCTAGCAAACAAGTAGTGTTTTAATAAAAAAAATAAAAGTTCACCATAATGTTTAATCTAAAATTTGATTAATGTTATAATAATCCTTTTAACATTAAATTATTGAAATATTATTTATATTTACATAATATACAAAATATGAATTTAATATACAGTAATTTATAGAAATTGAAATGAGTCATTAATAATAAATTTCAATGAAATGTGTAAATCTTGCTCAAACTTGACTTGTGTTGACAGTGTAGGTAGATCATTGATAATAAATAAACTCAGAGGGTCTCTTAAGTGTGTCACATAAACCAAATGGTCATCAAATTCAAAGGGGGGAATCAAGAAAGGGTAATATATAGTATATCCTCATAAAACCCAATGCAATCTGAGTGTTGCGTACATAGCCCAAAATGGGCTTAGGATGATGTATCTCTCCAATCTAGGGTGAGGATTTGAATCTTTATGATTTAACTATATGGATGTAGCTAGTAAATTGACTTGAATGATTAGCAATAAAATACCCTTGACTTGAATTGAATAGTTTCAAACTTGACCTATAACTATTAGAATAAATCATAACTTGAATTGGAAAGATTAGTGCTATTTTTCTTAATGTGCAGTAGATTATAGTATTTATAATTAGTAAGTGAAGTTTTGAGTGGCCTTGATGTGCCTATATAGTGGTATAGTTAAAATATTTATATTAACTGAATTTACTAAAAGTGATATAATACCAACATGAAATGTCTTGAATTTATAAAGTAACAATTGAAGCATTGGAGATAAGGGCACATTAGTGGGTAAGGTTTGGTTGTGACCCTATCCAACCTATTGCTTTACTATCCTAGAAACACTGAAACTATTGGAACATGGTTGAAAATAATATTTAATTGGAATAGGGATGTCTTGATGATGTTTTAAGTATTTTCAAGAGAATAAGTAGAAGAGTGAAGGCTCTCATAGAGATATCAATTTAACAGAAAGGAAAAAAGGCTAACTGAGATAAGGATGTGAACATTAAATGTTATCAAGTACTTAATCATTAAATTTTAGTGTCTACACCAAACAAAGACTTTCCATTAAGCTGTATTTTTTACCTTAATTGACCAAACTCCTACTAATGGATTA
Source organism: Torreya grandis (assembly GCA_037957365.1). Lineage (NCBI taxonomy): Eukaryota > Viridiplantae > Streptophyta > Pinopsida > Cupressales > Taxaceae > Torreya > Torreya grandis. Next base: position 390,811 of record JARHVA010007121.1, on the reverse strand, counting down.
AATTTCATTTTCCTTATGTTTATAATCGTGTTGTGCTAGTAAATTTCCTAAGGCATGCTCAATGGCAAATATGTGTAATAATAGTCATCAATATAGAATAATTGGCATCATGACCAAGGGATTGGATATATTTTATTATATTTCATTTAATGTATTTTTACATTGTTCATTTCATTTAAATTTCATACCATTACATAAAATCTTGGAAAAGGGTTGGATTTTACTAGCTAATTAAGTCACAAACTAACATACTTCTTAGATTTTATCTTGTAAACTTATTGGTTTATTTAAATTAGTGGGTGAAGGCATGTAAACTATAGTTTTAAATTTTATAGGATCCACTTGAATGCCTCTTTAATTTTTAATAAATCTTAACAATTTTTTATATTTAACACCAAAGACACACTTATTAAGATTTAAATAGACATTGCATTTGCACAATAATTCATAAATATTTGATATGGATTTCTCATTTATTTTATTTTATAAATATGTCATCAACATAATGTTCATTGATATCATGCATGTATTCATGAAATAAATTATTCATGGCCCTTTGATAGATAACATCAATTTTTTAAATCTAAAACTCATGACAAAATAGAAAAATGTACCCCATAGGGTAGTGAAATATGTCTTATATTGATATTTAGGGTTAATTTTTATTTTATTGTACCTAAAAACATCCATAAAATAGTGCATCTCATATCTCCTTATGGAATCAAAAATCATATCTATATTTGGTAAAGGAAATTTTTATTTTGTACAAACTTTTTTAAATTAACATATTTTACCGTACATTCATTGTACCTTACATCTACGTAGGTCAATATTGACCAATGATACTAAAACATATCAATGAAATGAAATAGGTTTATAAACATAATAAACTCCATAACCAAATAAACCACATGCAATATTTACTTTAAATTCCACTTCCATAATAAAATCACAATCAGACACTCACCTAGAAAAACTAGTTATTCATAATTTTGTTGTACTTAATATATTTAGCATATGCCACTTGTAAAATTAGAAGAGGCAATCTAAGTCTTTTATATTTAGATGTATATTTGAATTCAATATCTTAACATTTTAATTATATTCCAAATTTATATATTAATTAGATTAAGTAACTCATGTTAATCAAAATTGAGGTAAAATATATTGTTGAACCTATACATGTATCAAATAATGCAAAACCCTAGGTTTTTTCTTAGGATTTCATTCTTCCAAGGTTTCAAATATTTTTTTCTAGGGTTTCAAATTCCATTGTTGATATCCTCAAACATAAAAATATTTATCATATTATTTGTTATAAGATTTCATTGATCTAATTTTTATGTTCATACATGAAACATATTATCACCTTTGACCTTAGATCCTCATTAGGATTTCATTCTTCTACGGTCTCATATTTCAACCTTAGGTTTTTTTCTAGAACTTTTTTTATTCGCTAATAATGCACATTAATCATGACAGTTTTTAATGCATATTATTATCTAACACAAGTAATGAAGTTAATATTATCATATTTATATATGAATAGTTTATCTTATTTAGATCATTTATGGACGAAAATGGGTAAAAAGGATGGAATTTTAATTCACTAATAAGGTTAAAATTACCAATGAAAAATATCAAGACTTATACCAATCCTATTATTTCCACATCAAATATGAGATTCCTATTGTTGCTACTAGACATTAAATGTCATATATGACCTCTAAAATGTTATTACTACTACAAATTATACATCATATCCTATCTACCCTATTGGTGGGCTCATCATGAATATTGATACTAATTATACAACTAATAAAAATCAACAAGATGTTATGAATGATAAATAGTTCATCAAATATCTTTACATGAATCCACATCATATTGATGAAATATTATATATAACAAAAATGAGTATAAAAAATTGACCCAAGATTCCACATCAAGTATTCCTACCACTACTACTATTATTATCTCTACACCTACACCTATAGTGACCTATGTGAAATCCACCCAAATATTAGGGGAAACACAAGGCCTTAAATATATTTTAAAACCTACTCCTATGTTGGCAACCTTAAACCCTCTCATGATGACTATAGATGTTTCATCACCAACTTCACCTACTGTATGTTCCCTTGAGCAGATTGTTACAACTCTACATGCCAAGTTATTGCATCTATAGCAATGTGAATCAAGATATAGTCATTCCATAGGTTTTCATCCTTTTATCCATAATCAATAGCCTCTAAGATAAAATATTACCCTTTAACAATAGGCTTCACACCTGAAAATCTCCCATTATATGAAGGTAAAGTTATTTCTGAGGAACACTTTAGATCATTCCAGGCAACATGTTTGGTCTATACATATAATAATTATCTATTAAACAAGTTATTTCCAAATATTATGCATTTTAATGAATCTATGATATCCCTCTCCAATATATAATATCATTCAACTCCTTAGCCAATCAATTCTTAGTGAATATTTACATCAACATCGATGATAATTTATCTTATGTATAAGTTGATAATCTTAAACAAGGACCCAATGAACCAATCAAAGACTATGTACTTCAATACAATACCATGTTAGTGAAGATGACCAATGTTATAGATAATAATGAATTAAAATATATATTACAACAAGCTATACTCACAACATTCCATGATTTAATTATATTTAAGAGATTTAAAACATTTGATGTGATGTTGCATATAGTGAGAGACATAAAATTCAAATTAATTACTTTGAAAAAATTCAAGTATACATAAACTCCTTCAACTACCTAAACAAAAAAAATTAAAGAAAATAGAGTTATAAGGTCAAAAAAAATGATAACAATAATGAGTTAAATATTAGATTAAATGTAGTGTCACAACCTAAAAACTAGTTAGAATTGATATATCCACCAAAGAGATAGTTTTCACAATCACCATCACTTCCTCATGTATTACTAAACAAGTTAAGTGTAACTCATCACACTTCTTCCTCCACAAGAGATCGATCAAAATATTCCTAGACCAAGGAACTATGATGGAATGCATATGTTGATTATCATTAGATTATGGAGCATTCAAATAGCATATGTTTCAATATATGTCACAAGATAATGACCTCATATATGATAACATCAACTATTTGGGAATTTATATAAAGGAATATAGTTTAAAACATAATGCAAATAAAAAATTGAAGATATTTAATGATCCTTTTCCTAAACATGAAATAACATAAAATAAGGATACTTAAGAGGTACACTATGTATACAACATGTATCTTTCACACCAACATATGATCATCTAGTAGATGTTATAATTAGTACACTTAATGATACTATGCCTCAGTGGTCTATGATCACATTCAATGACAAAGATGCATTTGATGATGATTCATATTTTCATGTATTGATGATAAAAGCCTAAATTAATTAAAAAATCATACATAGTTTTATGAATTAAAATGGTTCAACCAATAAAGTTTAAACAATGAATATTCACTCCATTGGATACAAATGACAAGATTTACAAGATACATCAAAATAAGTTTAGGGATTTTATAGATAGAAACATAATACATTTGCAAATATGGTATGACCTCTTCAAATTGAATCAATAATATTAACCACACCATTTATGTTTCTATAGGGTAAATCATCTTTGACATGTTTTTAGGATGCTCTAAAATGCCTAGACTTCTTGTAGTCCCCTCCATAGTACATTGATGCCTAAAGTACATTGAATGCAACATAATAGTAATATTTATAGGTGTATGATATGATTTTCCTCTACAATTGTATTTATCTAGTCCTCATCCCTACCTCTATTGTGATTAGTTAATACATATATTGAATATCATTATTTAGAGATGGTTGATACACCTATTCAAGATCATTATTTAGAGATTTTATAAACCTATTTTGGATCATCATTTGGATATGGTTGATGCACCTATTCAAGATCAATATATAGTTGGTTTTTACACAAATATAGGATCTATCTATACATCCAACTATGCAATGTTGATTACATAAGATAGTTACTCATAGACCATAAATACCTCCATCTCTTATAATATGTACTCAGTTAGAACCACCAAATGTTCACCACATTCCATACCAAACACATCCATTAATACACCCTCCTACTATATAATTCAACCCACAAATTCCTTAATCATCTATATTTACCCATCATACATTGAGTTTAATGAGCCATGATCAAGATAGATATGGTATACCACATGACTTCTTATCATATTTAGATACATCCATAGTTTTCACCTCCCATTCATGACATAAGATCCATCCACCATTATATGTAAGAAGTTCATGTGGTCCTCTCATTTATCAGATTATTAGTTAATTTTTCCAAATATTAGATATTATAAAAATATACAAATCCAAATAATCAAGAAAATGAGAAAACATTCAAAAAATAGAAAATTGGGACTTGAGAATGACATGATTTTTATATTAAACTATATACATTTGTTATTCATCACATGTTTTTTATATGACATATTATTTATATACACACATGTATTTAATGCTATACGAGATCTATGTAGGACATATAAGCTACACATGTACATATATATGTTGGACTCTCCTCTAACTAATGGTCATGTTAATACTAGGGACATCTTGCTCTATAGGTTTCACTATTACATGTTATAATTCTATGAACTTTTTACCATGTTGAGTCATATATATTTCTTAGAAATACATTGTTATTTACACATATATTAAATAATGATACATGGATATGATATTATACTATGATGTGACATTAATACATATAGATGGTGTAGATACTAAATCTAGTCTTCAATAATAGACATGACAAACTTGAAACACATTGATCATGCATGACTTGAGCACACAAATAAGGATATAATCCACTATTCTCTCACACTTGCATACTATCTTATTTGTTAACCCTTCCTTTATATTGTTATGCACGCATGTGAACCTCACTATCTATTTCAAGTTTGCTAAATATTATACACAAACATATTTAGACTCTTAGTTCTTTCTTCCTATATATAGGATGGTTCTACCATATTTTGTCTATATTTTTAGTCAATATTTACTTGATCTAGTTAGTATATACCTGATCCCACTAATGGATAATTTTAAAATCAAACATTTCCTTAAGGTTAGCCCATTTTCCTAGCATGTTGGTGCAATGAGAAATTACGCAGTTGGATTTATATATAAAAAAATCAAGGTCTTATTCAAAAGGGACTTGAAAGTTATCTAGAACACAAATATATACCATTGAACTTTGATAAAATCTTCCCTATTCTTCCCAAATTGGGGATATATCATTAGGAGAAGTAACAAGCCAAGTTTAAAGCACTGTAAATCCAATTCAATGTAAGAATTTACATGTATTAACATCTAAATGATTAGCTAATGAAGATACTAAAACTAAATATTTATATCATATCATTGTGCCTAAATTCTTTTCTCTTAGTATGATCCATATTATTTTGATGACCCATGTATCATGTGTTATACAAAAAAATTAAAACCTAATAATCATCTTTCACTATCAATTTCATAACCTTACATGTTTTATAGGCTTATAGTAACTATTGACCACATAAGGACACTAACATATTATCTAGATCCTTATCTAGTGTCTAGCTACCAAAATTATTCCAAATTTCAAATTATTCAAAACATATGGCTTGACCTATTTGACTTATTGAACCCTACTTTGAGAAATTTTTAAAAGGTGTGGTATAATTACAAGTCCAATCCTTCTCATTGATCATATATAAAATACCAATAAAAAACCTACCCAAGCTAAATTAATCAAATGAACAAGCACTCTAATTTTTATTATTCATCCCTATTTTCATATCAATCATAGAAGTACTCATATCATAGGTCTAAAAAATTTGAATAGCATCCCATGGGTGATATTTTTAAAATTACAAGTTAGATCACTGCATGCATATTCATATATTAAATTTCACCATTATACATAGACTTTCCAACATATAGGGGATAATTATATAAGTCTGAGACCATACTTGGAGTATTGGTTATGTAGGCAACACCCATTGATAAAGGGGTCTTTGGGGTAACTTGACACTATGAGCCCACTAACCCATTTTTCAACATATGCATTCCAAGGGTGAAGGGAGGATAAGATATATGGTTTTATCAATCAACAAAGAGTGATAGCCTATATCCAAGATATGAATACATCAATATAAAGGTAACATAAAACCTAAAACTTAACTATGGAGTTGGGCATATCTAGATATAGTCATTATCCCATACCATACACCTGTATCATAGTTAGACACCAGCATTAATGGTAGTGCCCAAGACCTGATGTTAGTTTTTATGGCCACAAAAGTATAATTTATAGAATATGATGACCAATTTAGAACATTGATCCTACATATTTTACACCTATTTCTAGTTCATAACTACCTACACACAGTAAACCAACTAAGTACTAATATTTATTATTTATTACAATGTTTATCATTATTTTTAATTTAATATTTTTAGTAATATTAGTTGTATAAATATATAATAATGTTTATCTAAGTTTTCAACTAATTGGCTTGCTATAGATTAGTTTATCATTCTTGTGTTATAACTATTTATATATTCTTAATCCTATCCACCACACATCAAAATTTAGGGCTAAACATTTGGTGAACCCAACCTTTGGTCTCAAAACACTAGATTGACCTAGGATTTTTTATTTTTGATTTTATTATTATTTTTTCAAATTCCAATTTTTTCATTTATAAGAAATGAAAAATGTTAATCCTAAAAATTATTATTAAATGCAATACAAAGAAACACTAGTTAATCTTCTCAATAACAACAAGACCTTAATGGATGTATTTTTGTACATTACAAGAGATGATATCAATAAAAATGCTAAGACTGAGGCATCCTCACCTAGTGATGGTGAATCATTAGGAGGTACTACAACTGATTCCAATCTAATAACCCTCCCATTGAGCACATCATCACTTCCTACATCCAAATTGTAGAACAGGTTATGTATTTACACCATTGTTCTCCAAAATAAATACTACTATTGATACATCCTCCATGGGAACTATTAGCACTTCAAAACAATTACTGGTTTCAATGATTATATCAACTCAACCCATGGATACACCTCTTTTGGGAACTTCTCAAATTTCAAACCTTAGTGATCAAAATGTGCAAGATATTGTACAAAATATAAAACTTTTCTAAGCTAAGGTTCCCAACATTTATAAAAATTCTATGAAATCACCTTATGCTATAGATTCACAAGATATGTTACATAATCCTCTTACACCTAAAATATATTTTCACCCTTTTCCAACTAATTTTTTTCCACCCAAGTTCACATTTTAAGATGGCAAGGGTGATCCCAAAAAACATATTTGATCTTTCTATGTGGCAGGCCTTGATTATGCCTCTGATCATAAAATGTTGACCAAATTATTTCTAAGGATCCTCAAGGTCTATTATTTACAATGGTTATATGATTTACCACTCTAATCAATGAGGGCATTCAAACCAATATTTGATCCATTCCTAGCAAATTTATCTATCAATATCACTAGAAATATGTCACATGCTCAATTTAAAAAGATAAAATAAGGAACCAATGAAACTATCAATGAGTATATTTTGAGATATAAAATATTTTGGCCAAAATGACAAATCCAATGGTAGATAAATAAATTGAAGACATCTTCAAACAAATATTTCTTACCTCATTAAATGAGTCTATTATTTTCAAAATTTTCAAATCCTTTGAATAATTATGCCATATCAAATGAAATTTATTTCATTTAACAAGATCAAGTACATATAAAACACACCTACTACATCTAATACCAAGTTTCATATCAAACTAAGCCACTACATGCATCTTAGGACATGATGTGATCACATACTTTGATTGTAATTGATATATCTACTTCAACATGTTATCCTTTTATGCTACATGATTCAAACATAGGTTATGAAAATACCTTATCCTTTTGAGGTAAGGTACCTAGTAGTTTATATTTTCCCTCACCTCAAAAGGTGGTGCATATTAGAGGGGGAATGTTATATAAATATTACCTCCATATTTTTTAGTTTTCTAGATTTCAGAGGGGGTATGTCAAATAGGCATGACCTTCACACTTATATATTTTCATAATTTCCATATTGTATTGGTTGATTTCATAATAACATGACCTCCACACATAAACTTACTTAGTATCTCTAGATTTTAGTGGGGGTATATAGAAAATACATGACCTCCACATTTTCACAAACTCTAATTCAGTTCCATGATTTGGATATACACTTGGATCATAATATTATACATTACACCATTTTTTAATAAATTTTAACTATAATTTTCCATATAAGTTTTGAAAATTTCAAAACTTATCAATTATACTACATATTAGAATACATTGATTATACCAAAATGTATTGTTATCAAGCCTTTTCTGATGTAGCATTAGGTTCATTTTATAGGATGGAGTGATTAAATAATTTAACCTCACTAGATTTATAAATTGGAGTGATTAAATCATCTAATCTTATGAAATTTATATCATGAGTTAATTAAATCACTCACCCTCATTAGATTATATATATTCACATTTAATTTGAGTAATTGATATATAATAAACTAAATAGTCGTATCATAACTCATTCTTACACTATATTTGAGGCATAATACCTTCAAATATCCCTCTTCAAATCTCCAAGGTTTAGGTCTAAACACTATACATCTCCAATGCTTCATAATGAAGCATATTTACCAAGTCAAAGCAACAAGAGGAATCATGATTGTATCAACACATAGGTATATTCCTTATTTGCTCTCTTTCTTTTTAATAAATTGAATTATTTCAAATTTTATATTATATGCACTAATTTATACTAAATATGCACTTGGTTATAGGTCATACACCATAAAATCATTAAAAGTGGGATCAAGTAATGGTAAGGTGTGTTACACACATCTAAGTACACATTTATTTCCTTTAACCTAGTAATTTCATCCTTATTCTTTACTAGATTAAAGGGGAAATCTAAATACTAATATTGAATATTTATATCATATCCAACTTGTACATTCTAAAAATATCAATCAGGATCTACCCTTTAGTTATAGACCTCCCTACTTCCACAAGGCTCACATTCACCATCTCACTATGCCTAAATGCTTATCTCTTAGTCTGTTCCATAACATTATGATGACCCAAGTCTCATGTACTACACAAAAATATTAAAACTTGATAAACATCCTTCACTATCAATTTTAGATCCTTACTTATTCTCTATCCCTTTAGACACTATTGGCCATATAAGAACACTACCATTGATAGTAATGTCATTATCTTTATCTAGTGTTTAGTTTCTAAATGTCATCCAAATTAATAATGATTTAAAACCTATATGGGAGCCTATTCATATTATTGAACCCTACCATTAGATATTTTCAAAATGTGTGATATAAATACAAGTCTAAGTCTGGTCATTCCTTATCTAGCAAATACCAAGAAAACACCTACCAAAACTAAATTAGTCAGCTATGAAAGCACGCTACTCTACTCTATTCATCCATTTTTTCATATAAAGCATATAACTAGTCATATCAATGGTCTAAAACATTCAAACAGTAACCCATGATAAATATTTGTCAAATTACAATCTCGATGATTGCATGCATCTTCATATAGTATATTTCACTCTTATACACACACTTTCCCACATATAGGGGAGAACTACATAATTATATGGCCCTCAATATATTTTTGACTACATAGGTAGTATACATTAATAGAGTTGTTTTTGGAGCAACTCAACACTATGATCCCACCAACCCATTTTTTAGAAAACTCAGTCCAAGGGTGAAGAGGGGTGAATATCTAGGGTTTTATTAATCAACGAAGAGTGACAACATATATCCCATATCTAAATACATCAATAGAAAATAAAAAAACCTAAATATTTAAATTTGGTTGTATCCATGTACATTCATTATTCTATATTGGACACCTATGTGACAATTGGACACTAATGTTGATGGTAGTGTCTAGATCTGATGGTAGTGTTTGATGTCACATGAATAATTTTTAAAAAATATGATGACTAATATAGAAAACTACTCCTACATATTTTAAACTTATTTATAGTCTATATCTACCCACACACACTAGACTAGCTAAGTACCATTGTCTCTTATTTATTACAATGTATTTCAATAGTTGTACTTTACTATTTTTACCAATCTTAGTTGTATAAATTTAGAATATTATTTATTTGAGTTTTATATTAATTAGCATGATATATATTAATTTATCATTATTTTTTTATAATTATCTATATATTATTAACCCTATCCCCCACCTTTATAAATTTAGGATTAAACAACTTCATACATATGGTAAAGGAACACAATTCCAGAATCACATTAGGTGGGATAACTATGTGGGCATTTATTTCCTTCCTCAGAGTATCAAATACATAGGCAAAAATCAACCATAAAATAAGGGTAATTATGTTCAACTCGTCCAATTACACTTTCCCCATTTTATAGGTTTCTAACTCTCATAAGTACACCTAAGTTTTTATTGAAAATGAGACCAATGTTTGTAGCATCATGCATATCTAAGGTTTGAGATCATAATCACAAAGAAAACATAAATATGTGCATGTGACCATATAGTCAATGTGCCATATTTTTTCATATACCAATACCAACTAACAAGTCAATATTGACCTACAATACTAACCCATATTATTAGAACTAATTAACGCATACAAAAAATCAATTTTGAAATTGAACGAACCATAGTCCTATCTAGAAAAACTGTGTGAAATTTTGATCCTCAACATTTTAGATCATCTTATGCAATCCTTCATCAGGAGATAAGATTAATGTGGAACATCAAGACCCAACATTTATTAACAGTCCAAGGAAAGAAGCCATTACAATATGTTTCTATAAAAAAATATATAGTCATTGCTAAAAATTATTAAGTTTCCAAAATGAAAAACAATTTGAAAAATAAATAATAAACAAAAAACTAATATTTCAATTTTTTTTAAAGGAAAATCTTAAATTCCTAATCTACTTTCCTTCCAATTAACAAGTTGCGTGTGACTTTAGGGTTAGTGAAGGACCATATGGACCCAAACATTCATAGTGGAGTTTACATTGTATGTTTCTCTTATGGCATCCCTTACATAGGGGAAATAGGAAAGTTAGTTTGGACTAGAGTTAAGGAGCATGCAACAGACATCTATTTGAAAGAAAAGATAAATCAGCTCTGGTCACTCTTTGAAGACTAAGCATGCTATCAATATAGAAGAGTCTAGGGTCATGGATACCAAAGATCACTTTTTTAAAAAAGTTAAGGGAGGCTCTTTAAATCTTGAAATAGCCAAAAAATATAAATAGGGATGAAGGGTTTAGAATTAGTAATACTTGGAAGCTTTTGGTATATAGGTGTTACTATTTTCTTACTTAGACTGCCTTTAGTTGATTGTTCTTTCTTTTTAATTCTTTGTTTGGACCTCTTTTAATGTCCCCATTGTTTGGTCCTCAGAATTTTCATCAAATTTTAGGTTTGTTATAATTTAAACTGGTCACAGATAATTTTAGTATTATTTAGGTTATTATAATTATTAATCAATTAATTATTTATAACCATAAAATTAAAAAAATTAGGATATAGGTTGTGTGCTTATTCCTAAGTTTTAATTTTAATTTTAATCATAATTTGAATTTGTTTAAATATGTGTTAACTGCATTATTTAATAATTTAATATTTTTGTTTTTATAAAATTTGAAATCTTGGTTACTTTTTATTCTTTTTTTCAAATTGTTTTTTCATTTTGGAAACTTAATAATTTTTAGCAACATCTATTTTATTTTTATTTTTAGAAACTTCTTCTAATGGCTACTTTCCTTAGGATTTTAAGAAATGTTTGGTCCTGCTATTCCATGTCAATCTTATCTCCCAATGAAGCATCATAGAAGATGATCCAAAACATTGAGCATCAAAATTTAACATAGTTTTTTTTTTCAGAAAAGCTTTGTGACAGTATAGACTATGAAAGTATAAAATCTTTGAATTATAGTCATGCTTTATCTAGGTGATTTTCAATTTCATAATATAGTCATAGTTAAACATTCATCCATAAAATCTAGTATTAGTCCCTTTGTTGTGCTTACTATATTTATCATATTACATTTCTCAAATCAAAAGAATCAATCTAAGTCTTTCCCATTCAATCGTATTTTTGAATGCCATATATTAATATTTGAATTGCATTATAAAGTTATTTCTTAACTAGATTAATAAACTTTTGTTAATCCTAATTTTAATTAAATTAATATTGGAGAATACTATAATCAATAATTTCAATCTAGTATTCTATATTAATATTATATATTTCACATAATATTAATTATTTTTATTTTTCAATGCATAGGTAGTTAAATTAATAGTATTTAATTATATATTAATAATTATTATTGTTTTTAAATTCATAGGTAAGTTTTGAGTGAATTAAAATACTCCTTATCCTCCTTTCTAAATGTGAGGTAGATCAAAAAAATTGGATGACAAGTCCTACAACTAGACCTGAATTACAAATCTTCAAATGAGATTATTGGTTATTTTTAGTGTTGCATTAACAAATGGTAATAACAAAAAGGTAATATGGTAAAATATATCTTTGAATTGGTTCTTGATCTTATTTTTAAAAAAAATAAAGAAATAAAAAGTTTGTTTTGTGGATGACACTATATGCTCCTCTTGTATTTTACACTCAATGCCCATTTTAGTTCTTGCTAGAAGAATATGATAAAACAAATATTTGTTCTTAAAATCTGTAATAATTTTTTTGGTTCCTCTTTATAAAAAAAACATTTTTTTCCTTCATGTAATTCCCATCACTTGAATGCATCCTTTTCTTTTACATAAAATGACTTGACAATGAAGTTTCAAAGAGTGAGAAAGAGAAAATATGTCACATTGAGAAGAACCAATCCAAAAAGGATGGGACATCATTATATCTTGCTTATAATATTAAATTTAATTATCTAGATAACTATAAGTTATTTTTTAAAGATCAAATGGAATATATAGTCAATTTATACCTATTTTATAATCTTGCCAAAGATTAGCCAATGGAATTATCCACCTCTTTTAGGATTTTCTAGGATATTATAGAATTTTTTTAGCGATCATTCTTAAAATTATCTATGATAAATGGTAAACTAATCATATTTCATTTAATAAATATTTTAAAAACATTCTAATAACTTTCACTTAATCTTGTAAATTATCTATGATATCTTTATCAAGATAATATTATCCTATTAGATGGTTGGTCCACATCATGTAAATATCTTAGGGTTTTAATGTTACACATAATATCTAGGGATAATATATGTGAACCAAAAAAATGTAAAAATCCATAACACAATCAAATCTATCACAATGAAATAAATATCTAACCCTAAAATACTAAAAAACATGCAGGCAATTTAGATTCACTAAAAGATGAAACCTTAAGGGGTGCAAGAAATAACAAGTACACCAAAACATTTTATAAATAAATGGATCTAAGACAAATTGTATTCCATCTATTTATAAACATTTCAATAAGATGTAATCAATCTTAAAATAGTAAAATCAAACATAAGTAATTAAATAATCACTCGTGTAATAGTAAATGATAAGAATGGGGTTTAAGAAGAATATATAATTTTTCATGAATCTAGAGATACTCTTTAAAGACAAATACTGCATGTAAAGTATACATAGTGAGATGAAGAGAACCAAAAAAAATAGGAACAAACATAGACTCTAACTATAAGCATAAATATGCTTCTGAAAGAGTAGTGTCTTTTCCATAAATGTGAGGTTGAACCTCATAGATTAAAAATGTGAAAAAAATAAATTGACAATCATTTCCATTAGCTTAAGTGTTATGATGACCTCACTCAATTTTATAAATATTTACATGGATTTCTAGGAAAATGATCTCCCTCTTCAAAACCCTAATAGGGTACCCAAAATTTGAAGTCCTAAAAACAATAGGAGATATATTATCGGGCATGAATTATCCTTAAATAAACTATCAAGACCCTAAAATGTTTGTATAATTTATACAATGATAAATAAATCTTAATGCAATTTTAGTAAATCATTCTATTGATGCAAGGCCTATCCTATATGAATCTGTATAAAATAAATGTGTGGTAGGGTAATTAAATGTTTCATAATCTATTATATTATGATATAAATTGTTGAATTAATTTATTTGGAACTTTCCCCATTGATCTATATATGTATATATTTATGGACTATATGACCTAATTATAGTGACTCAAATTTGATCGTGAATATTTGATAATGTTAGTTTTGGCCCACTTTCACTTGAATTGATTTGAGCACTTAATCTAACCTTATTTACCACCCCACTTTATCCTAAACAACTATATGGAACTATTCATTTATAATTTTCTATATTAAACCTATAAGTATGTTAAAATCTGTTAAACCCCTTATAGACATCTATATGGACATTCCATATCCCAAAATTTACATGTTTTCCTTTAGGACAAGATTGACCAATAGGGGAGAATAGTGGTAAATGTTTTTTTCTCTTATGGGTTGAATATGTCCTCAACCCTTATAATGATCACTTTTCAAATTTAGACCCTACACTAAATTTTGGTCCATATTTTTAAGATAATTAGCATGAAGGTTTTCCCTTTTGGATTGCTATAAAGACACATCTAAGTCACATGTTCTAGCACTTGAAAATCATTAGGAAAATTACAATATCAAAATGGATTCCACTATTTCACATTAATAAAATCTTTCCTATTATTTCCAAATAAGATTTTAAACATTTGAAACAATACTTAGCTAAGTAAAGAGCCTATTTTATCCAAGTTAAACAAATAATTATTAAGTATTCGATCCTTATCTAGATGCATACATGTAGTCAAAATTAAAAAAATTGCACAAAGTGTTATAAGTGGAATAACTATGTGGCATTTATTTCCATATTCAAAGTATTGGATACATAAGAAACAATTAGTCATCACGGGGGGATTGGGGCCAGGTTAGCCTATTAGACTCCCCCATTTTCTATTTATATTTTTTAAACAATTGCAATCCCTATTAATTCAAAGCATAATAGTGTGTCCAACATTTTATCATAAAGAGGTCACATACACTTCAAATTTACCCTATAAATATATTGATTTTTGGTCATTGATATTAATCAAACATAAGTGTTTTAACTTATATTTATAAATATGTAATGAATATACATTTTCCTACTTTTTAAAAAATCATGAAGTATTTTTTAGGAATTTTTGAATTATTTTTTTAATATCTTTGTTTGCCTAGTGGGACACAATATTATTATTTGAACCTATTAGGGTTTTCAACTTTTAATAATTAATTTTTAGGTATTTTTCATGCATATGAAGGTCAAATTTCCACACACATGCATGTTTATAGCCATCACAGACAATTGTGTCTTAAATTCCCTAAATTTTTAATAGAGTACTAGAAATATTTAGTGTGAACATATATTATGTGAGAATAAATATAGGTTAGAAAATAAAGGTGTTAATATAAACCTATATTTGTTTATATTATTAGTGCATTATTTCAACCATACATTAATATAGCATAGAGAGAGATTTTAGGGATGTTCGTTGTTAGTTGTTAGTTGTTAGAACAACTAGGCTATTATTTAGGAAAGTAATTATAAGACATCTGA
>JARHVA010007121.1:330000-367500 GCA_037957365.1 Torreya grandis | reverse complement strand
TCAACTATACCCTATATATATGTGAATTATTCTAATTTAGGCATGTTTAATGTATAAAATAATTTCATCCCATGTGGGAGCATGTAAGTAATTGTACATTCACAAAATATGAACAAGTGTTCGATTATCAAATTTAGTTTTCCCATCTATCTATAGATGAAATGCTATTAACTAGTATAACCATGTAACCATCAAGTACCATAATTCTTGCCAAAAATGAATTACAAAGTGTGTATCTCAATTAGAGATGATGGATGTAGGTGTCCAAAGTGAACCCAAACATGGTTGAAGAAGGATTGTGCAGTGTCAACTACATTAATGTGTTTCTTGAAAGTGACCATGATAGCCATATTTGAAAAAATACCCATTACAATGAACACAACATCAAATTCATGCTAAAATATTTTCATGGCCTATATTAGACAAGTATAGGTGTGTACAGTATTACATTCCTATTCATGGGCTTGGAGATACAATAAAGAATGTAAGACTTGATACGGCTCTCCCCATCAATTTACATGTGCATCTAGAATAAGTTTAATTTTAATTCAACTATGGTATTTTTCACACCAAAATATCATGATGTTCTAGCATGATGAGACTCCTAGATGAGTCTTTAGCAAGGTGTGATAGTATGAACACATATGTTCCTAAACATGTAGTGAATCTTTTCATGAAAATACAACTCCTAAATATTTTTATCTTATGCAAGGCTTGTGTAAGTATATATAAAGTATTGAATAGTTAAGTAGAGGGATATCTATTATGTGAAGTTATGGCCATGATTATCCATCACTGTGATGATCCCATGAATCAATGTTATACTGAGGAAATATATTAACTTATTTTCAATCCCTTTATTATGTTTTATCTAGAGATGAAACTATTGTAGGTAATTCATATATTTCATGTGGTTCACATTTTATAGTTTACTCTGTATCTACAAGAACTAGAGTGGCTTATGCTTAGAATTAATAACTCTCTCCTTCCCAAAGATGTAGTGAGGCCATTTATTAAATGCTTACATAATAACATATAATTATTTTTCATTGGTTGAGTACTTTTTCATAAAATAATGTTGTTATCAAGGAAAAAAATTTAAAAAAAAAAAGAATTGATGATGCAAGGCTATAATCTGAAATGAAATGATATATAGTGAAGCAAGAGGGATCGTGACTTGTGAAATTTATACAAAAGATGAGGTGTCTTGGAATTGAACCCTTAATGTTAAATTTTTAGAGGATTATATTTTATGCCCATTATATCTTTTATATGTAACACCAAAATAGAACAAAACCCATTAAAACTATTTAAAACATGGTCTTTGCTTAGAAATAGGAATTATAGACCAGGAGAAATTATCAGAAATAAAATCTATGAGTGCATTAAGGAAATGAGAGAGAATCCAGATGTGGGATGTAATGGTCTCTTTACAAAAAAAATGAAAAAAATGATTGTTTATTATGAAAATAATGCATATTATAAAACTTAACACAACAAGAAAGAACCCAATGTTGTAAAGAAGAGGAGCCTTTCCTTAGTCAATGCACGCTTCAAGATTTTTTTTAAAAAAAATAGCATGGGGTTTCAAAATCATGGATAGTGATTCCATACCACTTATTAAGTTTATAATAGTTGGTGTATGAGACCCACTCATAAATTTGTAAAGACCCCAAAATCTCAAGCAACAAATCCTAAA
The DNA here is from genome assembly GCA_037957365.1 of Torreya grandis. Classification (NCBI taxonomy): domain Eukaryota; kingdom Viridiplantae; phylum Streptophyta; class Pinopsida; order Cupressales; family Taxaceae; genus Torreya; species Torreya grandis. The sequence continues at coordinate 365,801 of JARHVA010007121.1, read as the reverse complement.
ATTTGAAAAGCTGACAAAATGTGGAAAACAAAAGCTCAAAATGCCCATTTACTCAACAAACATATCTATAGAGAGAGAGGGTTTTGAAAGTAATATTATGACCATGATCACTTTATTAAATGCAATAATATCTTTGCAGGGTTTCTATCTGACCAAAACAAGTTTGAAGCAACATTGAGTAAAATGAATCAATATGATTCATAGTATACCGAAAGAGATTTGAAGTAGTACCGTAAAGAAGACATATTTATAGTTGATAAAGGCTAGTCGTCATGTAGTCTTCATTTACAATATAGCTTCCATGTATCACATATCAACATTTAAAAAAATTAAAGCACCTATATTCATTTTCCACATGGAAAATTAGAAAGGTTGAAAAGCTAATTTAGTTTGTTTATAAACAAGAAAATACATATAAAGTGTTTCATTGCTAATGTTTTAAATAATATTATATTCTCACACTACTTGAATGCATATATTTAATTTATACATTTAGTTCATTTCATACAAAAATAATCAAAACAAATAAAAACATATCATCTAGTCTACTCACAAGTAGAGCTAGGAAAAATTAGCATCTTGCATAATAGCATAGGATCCTTCTCTCCTCATTTGTATATATTGAAAACATTGAAAAAGGATAATAAAAAGAATTTTTTATTTCATTTACTTTCAAATTTGATATTTTTTACTCTCGACACTTCATTTTTAGTAAAAAAGTATTTACTTCTACAAAACCAAAAAAATTACAAAAATAACAAAAAAACAAAAAAGAAATTATCCAAAGCCTTATTAACACATGCAAGCCATCTAAAAAGCCTTACCAATCCATGCAAGAAACCACATCCCATATAAGTGTTATCCATATCCATAAGCACCATAACCATGACTTACTTCAACATTCCATCACGTATAATTTACAAGCCATTATCTGAATAAGATCATACACTTTTCCCTAGTTTTTGCCTAGTCTTCTTAGGATAACCCTCCCCAAGATACTAGGTTTTATTCAACATGGTCTATTACCTAGAGTTAGAGCACCTGGTCCTACTATCATCACATAATCTAACATTATCACTGAGTTGAGACCTAAGGTATTTTGATCTACTACCATTCTTCACCTTTTTTTAGACTCATTATCCACACTAAAAGAAAAATAACATATCCCTGATCAACCTATCATTATCCTCCCTCAGAATAGAATACATCAACATAATGTTATCTAGGCCTAGTCTCTCATCCACACCTCCTTTTTCTCCTTGATTCTAGCCTTGTCTTATATCATTCACATTTAGTGTATGACATTAACCGGTAGAGTCAAGCCAATAGAGTGGATATTTTCCTAGGAGTTATACTACTTGATCTATTTATTTTTATTGAACATAAGATTGACCAAGAACTTCACCTTCTTATGATATATGAGACCAAAGGACCTTGGATCTCCATTTATGCATAGGTTAACACTCTTAACTAGAATTAGGATGTTGTTGAGGTATTTTGGTTCCATCAAGAGAACACGTTGCCACCACATATCCCAAATTTCATTCTACCAAAAAATCAGCAAAACCTTTATCCCATCCATTACATAGGCTACCTATGCCAAACCTCAAGGAGTCAAGTGCATAGTTTAGAATATACTAATTCACATTCATATAGTAACCTTGGGTGTTTAAAATATAATATGAGGTTTGAGGGAACTAAAATACATGAAAAGTGTTATACAATGGCTTAAATATTGGGATGGTACCCATCACACCACTATGTCAATAAAACATATCACTTATTTTCCCGTAATGATAAAAACTAAGTAGTTTTACAACTGTTGGAACATATTTTATAAAAAAAAAGAATCAATAAATACAGAAAAAAAGAGAATAAAATTTTTAATATTTTTATCTTGGATAAAAATCAATCAAATAGCAAGTAGTGTTCTAATAAAAATAATTGGGTTCACTAGAATGTTTAATCTAAAATTGGATTTATATTGTAATAATCCTTTTAACATTAAACTATTGAAATATTATTTAGATTTACATAATATACAAAATATGAATGTAAAACACAATAATTTATAGAAACTGAAATGATTTATAAATAATAAATTTCAATGAAATTTTCAAACCTTGATCAAACCTAATTTGTGTTGACTGTGTAAGTAGATCGTTTAGATTGAATAGACTCAAAGGATCTCTAAAGTGTGTCACATAAACCAAATGGTCATTAAATACAAATAGAGGAATCAAGAAAGTGTAATATACAATATATCCTCATAAAATCCCATTCAATCTAAGTGTTACCTACATATCCCAATATGTCCTTTGGATGATGTAGCTCTCCCACCTAGGGTGAGCATGTGAATATTGATGCTTGCACTATATGGATGCAGCTAGTAAATTGACTTGAATTCTTGACAATAAAATGCCCTTGACTTAAAATTAAATATCATCAAACTTGGTCTATGATTGTTATAAAGAATCATAATTTTAATTAGAAAGATTAGTGCTTTTTTCTAATGTGAAGTATATTATACTATTTCTAATTAGTGAGTGAAGTAATAAGTGGACTTGATGTGCTTATATAGTGTTATAGTTAAAATATTTATACTAACCAACTTTAATAAAAGTAATAGAGGGACAACATGAAAAAATTTATAAAGTAACCATTTAATCATGGGAGATAAGGACACATTAGTGGACAAGGTCTAGTTGTGGCCCTATCCAACCTAGTGCATTCATATCCTAGAAAGACTGAAACTCTTAGAACTTGCATTAAAAGAATATATAATTAGAATAGGTATGTTTGGATGATGTTCTGAGTATTTTCATATCTCATAGATATTTCAATTTAATGGAATGGAAAATAGGTTAAGTAAGATAACGATGTCAAGATTAAACATTGTCAAGCACTTAATAATTAAATTCTAGTGTCTATACCAAGAAAATTATTTCCATTGAGTTATATTTTTTACTTATATGATCAAATTCCTAATAAAGGAGTAAATTTCCATTTCCTTATGTTTATAATCATGTTGTTCTATTAAATTTCCTAAGGAATGCTCAATGGAAGATATATGTAATAATAGTCATCAGTTTAGAATAATTGGCATCATGACCAAAGGATTGGTAAGATTTTATTATATTTCATTGAATGACTTTTTACATTATTTATCCCATTCAAATTTTGTACCTTTACATAAAATCTTGGAAAAGGGTTGGATTTTGCTAGCTAACTCAATTACAAACTACCATACTTGTATTTTTTCTTGTAAAGTTATTAGTTTATTTAGGTTGGTGGGTGAAGGCATGTAAACTATAGTTTTCAATTTTATAGGATCCACTTAAATGCATTTTTGATTTATAATAAATATTAACAATTTTTAAGAATTAAAAACAAAGACATATTTCTTAAGATTTAAACAAACATTGGATTTCTAGAATCTTTTGTGAGTATTTGACATGGGTTTCTTATTTATTTCATTTTATAAATATATCATCAACATAATACTCTAAGATATCATGCATGTAATCAGTCATGGCCCTTTGATAAATAATATCAATGTTTTAAATCTAAAACACATGAAAACATAGAAAAATTTGCTCCATAGGGTACTAAAAGATGTCTCATATTGATATTTAGAGTTAATTTCTACTTTATTATACTTGAAACCATCCATAAAATAGAACATCTCATATATTATTATGGAATCAAAAATCATATCTATATTAGGTGAAGTAAAATTTTATTTTGGAAAAACATTTTTTAAATGAACATATGTGACCATACATTCATTGTACCCTACATCTACATAGGTCAGTATCAACCAATAATACTGAACCATATCAATAAAATGAACTAGGTGTAGACAAATAATCAAATCCATAAACAAACAAACAAACCACATGCAATATTTACTCTAAATTTTGCTTCCATAATACAATCACAATTAGACACTCGCCCAAAAAAACTAATTATTCATCCCTTTATTATACTTAATATATTTACCATATGCCACTTGTCAAATTAGAAGAAGCAATCTAAGTCTTTTATATTGAGATGTATATTTGAATTCCATATCTTAATGGTTTAATTACATTCTAAATTTATATATTAATTATATTTAGTAACTATTCTTAATCAAAATTAAGGTAAAACATATTTTTGAACCTATACATGTATCAAAAAATACAAAACCTTAGGTTTTTTTATTAGGGTTTCATCCTTCCAAGGTTTCAATTTTTTTCTTAGTGTTTCAAATTTCATTTTTGATCTCCTCAGATTATTTATTATAGGGTTGCATTGATCTAATTTTTATTTCCATACATGAAATATATTTTCAATTTTGGCCATAGATCTTCATTGGTATTTCATTCTTCTAAGGTTTCATTTTTCAACATTAGGGGTTTTTCCAAAAATTGTTTTTATTCCCTAATAACATACATTAATCATGACAATGTTGAATGCATATTATTGGTTAGAAAAAATAATTAAGTTAATATTTTCATATTTATATATGAATATTTTATCTTATTTATAATAATTATTTAAGGAAATGGGTAACAATTATGCAATCTAAATTCACTAATAAGGTGAAAGTTACCAATGAAAAATATTGAGACATATTCTGATCTATTATTTCCACATCAAATATAAGATTCTTATTTTTATTATTTGACATAAAATTCCATTTGTGACCTCTTAAATGTTTATCCTACTATAAATTATACATCATATCATGTCCACCCTGTTGATGGACTTATCATGAATATTAATACTAATGATACAACTAATAAAGATCAATAATATGTCATGAATGATAAAGAGTTCATTGAATAAATTAACATGGATCTACATGATGTTGATTTATTATTATTATATATAATAATATATGATCATAAAAATTTGACCCAAGCTTCCACATCAAGTATTCAGATCACTTCTACTGGTATTATACCTACACCTATAGTGACCTATGTGACATCCACCCAAAGGTTAATGGAAATACGAGGACTTAAACATATTTTAATACCTATTTATATGTATGAAACATTATAAATATCATTATAAATACACATTTTTCATCACCAACCTCATCTATTACATGTTCCCTTGATTAGATTGTTACATCTCTACATGCCAAGTTGTTGCATCTAGAATAATGTGCATCACAATCTAGTCATTCCATATGTTTTCATGATTTTATCCATAACTAATTAGCCTTTAAGATAAAATATTACCATTTAATTACAATATTTCCACCTTGAAAATATCCCTTTATATGAAGGTAAAGGTGTTTCTGAGCAACACTTTAGATCATTCCAGGTAACATTTTTCGACTGTGCATATAATAATAACCTATTGAATAAGTTATTTCTAAACATTATGAAATAATATGCATTTTAATGGCTCTATGATATTCTTATTTAATTTTTTAAATCATTCAACCCCTTGTCTAACTAATTCCTATTGATTTTTTTTATCAATATCTATGATAGTTTATCCTATGCACAAATTGATAATCTTAGGCAAGGACCTAATGAACCAATCAGATGCTATATACTTCGATACAATAACATGATAGCCAAGATAACCAATGTTATGGCCAATAATTAATTAAAATATATACTCAAACAAGGTATGCTCACACCATTCCATGAATTAGTTATATTTAAGATATTCAAATCATTTGATGTGATGTGTTATATAGTGACAGACACAACATTCAAGTTAATCACTTTGAAAAAACTCAAGTATACATAACTCCTAAAACTACCTAAACAACAATATTTTAAATAAAACCAATTTATAAGTTCAAACCAAATGATAATAATAATGAGGTTAATATTAGATTAAATGTAGTGCCACAACCTAAAAACTATTTAGAATTGATATATACACCAAAGAGATAGTTTTCACGATCATTATCACCTCCTTGTGTATTTGTTAAGAAGTTACTCAAGTTTAACTTATCACACTTCTTCCTCCACAAGAGATCAATCCAAGCATGCCTAGACCAAGGAACTATAATGGCATGCATAGATTATTATCATTAGATTATAGATCATTCAAATAACATATGTTTCAATCTAAGTCACAAGATAATGACTTTATAGATGATAACATTAATGATTTGGGATTTCCTATAAAGGAATCTAGACTAGAACATAATGGAAATAAAAAATCAATGATATTTAATGATCCTTTTCCTAAACATGAAATAACATAAACTAAGGACACTTTAGAGGTGCATTATGTATACAATATCTATCTTTCACACTAATATGTTCATATAGTATATGTTATCATGTATACACTTAATGATACTCCACTTCAATGGCCCATGATCACATTTGATGAAAAATATACCGTTGACGATGATTCATATTTTCATATATTGGTCATAACATCTTAAATTAATGAATAAATAATACACATTATTATCATTTAAAATGGTTCAAACATTAAAGTTTTCATGATGAAACTTCTCTACTCCCTTGGTTATAAATGACAAGATTTACAAGATGAATCAAAATGAGTTAAGGGATTTTATGGATAGAAACATAATATATTGGTAAATATTTTATGACCTCTTCAAGTGGTATCAACCATATTATCCACACCATTCCTAGATTTACAAGGTAAATCATCTTCGACATGTTTTTAGGATGCCCTCATATGCATATACTTCTTGTATTCCCATCCATAGTGAATTGATGCCTAAAGTGCATTGGATGAAACACAATAGTAATAGTTATAGGTGTATGATATAATTATCCTCTACAATTACATTTATCTCATACTCTACCCCCATCACTACCACAATTAGTTAATACACATATTGAAGATCATTATTCAGAGATGGTTGATATACCTATTTAGGATCATTATTCATAAATGTTATATACACCTATTCAATAACATTATTTAGAGATTATATATACTTATTTAATACCATAATTTTGATATGGTTGATGCACCTATTTAGTATCAATAGATAATCAGTTTTTAAACATATATATGATCTATCTATACATCCAAATATTCAATATTGATCACATAAAAAAAAATATTAAGAGACCATAGAGACCTCCATCACCTATAATAAATACTCAGTTATAACCATTAAATGTTCACTATGTTACATAGTGAACACATCCATATATACACTATCCTGCCATATAATGGACCCCATAAAGTCCTTAACCATCTAGAGTTAACCATCATACATTGAGTTCAATGAGCATTAATCAAGATAGATATGGTACACGACATGACCTCTTATCATATTTAGATACATCTAGATTTGGAACCTCCCTTTCATGACATAAGATCCTTCCACCATTATATACAAACAATTCCAATGATCCTCTCATTAATTAGATGATTAGTTAATTTTTATAAATCCTAGATATTCTAAAAATACACAAAATCCAAATAATCAATAAAATGAGAAAACATTTAAAAAATAAAAAATTGGGACTTGAGCATGACATGGTTTCTATATTTTTTATTTGATTGGGTAAAATAACTAGTTTTAGAAGGAACAAGAACCATAGTAACTTTTTATAAAAAAGAGTAGCAGGCCCTAAGGTCTAAAATAGTAAAGAGAAACAAAAACTATCTAAATAACCCTTTGAGAGGAAAAAAAAAACCATAAAAAAATAAATATATCAGGAGGGGGGAACCTCCAATGGTTCATTATCTTCTTTAATTATCTTCTCAAGTGTACCCTACTTGTTCTTGGAAACTTTTTCTCTCATACTATTACCAAGTCCTTTAGTGTCATATCTAGGGAGGATCATCCACAACCTTTTTTGTTGTTCCTGCATAGGGTTTTTCTTAATGGGAGTCATGTTGGGGATTCTAGGATAGGGGTCTCTATCACCTCAAGATATTTTTAAAGGAGTCTTGTTCACCATTTTAGAATGGATGAAAGATTAGATAGTCATGTCTAATTTCCCATTCAATGCGTTCCATTCTTGAATGAGCCTCACCAAGTTCATCTTATCCTTGTGAAACTTATTTTTTAAGATTTCCAACTGCTCTTTGTTATTTTTAATTTATTTATACAGGGGAAGTTTAAATTTCCAAATGAACTCCCATAAGGTTCCTTCATCCAGTATAATTGGTTTGGGTTTAGGGACAAACAATTTTAGTGGGGGGTCATCAATGGAGGTTTTAGAATAGATATATTTGGGGATATTGGTATAATGGTAGTAGGATCCCAAGGTAGGGTCTTCCTCATGGTACTCCTCCTTAGCTAAGGGGACCCCTAGAGGAGCCTTCCTACCCCACAAGGTTTGACCATGATTTACCAATAGTCAGATGAGACCTTGGTGTAGTATAGGGTTAGATTCATTAATCTGATGGGTGAGAGAGGTGCTCTCTAAAGAATTTAAGAGATAGAATGGGATACTAATTTTATATCCTTTGAAATTGTTTAACAATAAAAATTGGTGGGAGAAAATTAAAGTATGCTTACCTTCAAGTGTAAGGTATTTCATCACTTATAGGCACACCTCAATCCTTTGCCATGGGAGGTCAACATGGGGGACATGATTTATATATTACACTATTTACATATGTTATTTATCACATATTTTTTATATGACATATTATTTACATACACACATGCATTTAATGGCATATAATATCTATGTATGGCATATAGGTTACACATGTACATATAGTTATTGGACTCTCCTCTACCTAATGGCCATGCCAATACTAGAGACATCTTATTCCATAGGTTTCACTATTACATGTTATACTTATATGACCTTTTTACCATGTTGAGTCATATATATTACTTACACATGCATTGTTAGTTACTCATATATTACATAGTGATACATGGATATGATATTATACTATGATGTGACATTGATACATATGGATGATGTAGATACTAAATCTTATCATCACTAATATACAATGAAAAGATTGACACACATTTACCATGCAAGACTTGATCACATAAATCAGGTTCTTATCCACCATTATCTCACACTTGCATTCTATCTTATGTGTTAACCATTCCTTTATATTGTTATGCACCCATGTGAAGCTCACTGTCTATTTCAAACCTATTAAATATCCTACACAAACATATATAGACTCTTATTACAATCCTCCTATACATAGGATGGGTCTACCATATTTGGTCTATATTTATAGTCAATTTTTCCCTGATCTAGTTAGTATAGACCCAATCCCATTAATGGATAATTTTAAAATCAAACATCTCCTAAATGTCAGCCCATTTTCCTAGCATGTTGATGGAATGATAATTTACCTAGTTATATCCATATATAAAAAATGAATATCTCTTTCAAAAGGTACTTGATAGTTATCTAGAACACAATTATACACTATTGCACTTTGATAAAATCTTCCCTAATCTTTCCAAATTTTTAATCTATCACTAAGAGAAGTAACAAGCCAAGTCTAAAACACCATAAGTCTAATTCAAAGTAATAATTTACAAATTATTAACATCTAAATCATTATTTGATATAGATATGAAAACTAAATATTTATAGCATATCATTGTGCCTAAATGCTTGTTTCTTAGTATGATCCATATTATTTTTATGATCCATGTCTCTTATGTTGCAAAAAAAGCTTAAAAGGTAATAAACATCCTTCACTATTAGTTTCATATATTTACATGTTCTCTAGTCTTATAGGCACTCTTGACCACATAGGGACATTACCATATTTCCCAGATCCTTATCCAGTGTGTAGTTTCCAAAAGTAATCCAAATTATGAATGATTCAAAACATATGGATCAACCTATTTATCTTATTGAACCCTATTTTGAGATATTTTCAAAAGGTGTGGTATAAATATAAGTCTAAGACTTTTTATTCATCATATATAAAATACCAATAAAAAACTATTCAAAGGTAACTTAATCATCTACACAAACATTCTACTTTTCCTTATTCATCCTTATTTTCATATAAAGCATATAATTAGTCATATCGAAGGTCTAAAATGTTCAAAGATCATCCCATGGGTGATATTTTCTAAATTAAATGTTAGATCACTACATGCATATTAATATATTGTATTTCACCCTTGTGCACACGCTTTTTCACATATAGGGGATAATTACATGAGTCTAAGGCCATCCTTAGATTATTGGCTATGTAGGAAATACCCATTGACAAATGGATCTTTGGTTCAAATTAACATTATGAGCCCACTAGCCTATTTTTCATCAAACTCATTCCAAGGGTGAATATGGGTGAAGAGCTATGGTTTTATCAATCAATAAAGAGTGATAGCCTATATCCAAAATTTGAATACATCAATATAAAGATAACATAAAACTTAGAACTTTGAAATTGGTTGCATCTGTACATAGTCATTATTCCATACTAGGCACTTGCATCATAGTCAAACACTAGCATCAATGGAAGTATTTAGATATGATGGTAGTTTCCACAGACATAGAAGTATAATTTATAGAATATGATGATTGATCCAGAAAATTAATCATGTATACTTTAAAACTATTTCTAATCCATAACTACCTGCACATAGTAAACCAACTAAGTACTATTTTTCTTATTTATTATAATATATTTCATTAGTTATAATTTAATATTTTTATAAATCTTATTTTTATAAATTTATAATATTTTTTATCTAAGTTTTCAATTAACTAGTATGTTATATATTAGTTTATCATTCTTGTGTTAGAACTATTTGTATATTCCTAATCCTATCCATCACCATCAAAATTTAGGGTTAAATTTTTTATCAACCTGACCTTTGGTCTCAAAACCCTAGCTAAACCTATGGTTTTTTATTTTATATTTTATGATTATTATTTAAAATTCTAATTTTTTCATTTATAAGAAATAAAAAATGTTAATCATAATTTTTTTTTTTCAAATGGGATATAAGGAAATACTAGCCAATCATCTCAATAACAACAAGACTTTAATGGATTCATTTTGTACATTACGAAAAATGATATTAATAAAAATTCTAGGACTGAGGCATCCTCACCTCGTGATGGTTAATCCTTAGAAGGTACTACAATTGATTCCAATCCAATAACCCTCCCCTTGAGCACATCATCACTTCCTACATCCAATGGGGCATGGGTTATGTATTTGAACCATTGTTCTCCAAAATAAATACTACTATTAATACATCCTCCATGGGAAATATTATCACTTAAAACTAATTATCAATTTCAATTCCTATATCAAATCAAACCGTGGATACACCTCTTTTGGTAACTTCTCAAATTACAAACCTTAGTGATCAAAATGCTAAAATATTGTAAAAAGTAAAAAACTTTTTTAATATAAGGTTTCCCACATTGATAAAAATTATAAAAAATCACCTTATGTTATTGATTCACAAGATATGTTACGTAATCATCTTGCACCTAAAATATCTTTGCACCCTTTTCTAGCTAGTTCTATTGCAGTCGAGTTCACATTTTATGATGAAAAGGGTGATCCAAAGTAGCATCTTTGATATTTCTATGTGTCATGCCTTGATTATACATATAATAATAAAATTTGGAAAAAAAATATTTCCAAGGAGACTCAATGTCTATGCTTTAAAATTATTCTATGATTTACCAATCCCATTAGTGAGAGCATTCAAACCTCTAGCTGATCTATTCCTAACATACTTCTCTATGAATATCACTAGAAATATGTCATATGCTCAAATTACAAAGATCAAATAAAGAACCAATGAACCTATCAATGAATATGTTTTGAGATATAAAAAAAATTGGCCAAAATGACAAATCTAGTGGCAAATAAAGAAACTCAAGACATCTCCAAACAAAGCTTGCTTACCCCATTACATGAGTCCATTGTTTCCAAAACTTTCATGATGACTTATGCCATACTATTCAAGACCATGAAATGAAATTTATTTCATTGAACAAATCAATTATGTATCAAACATTCCTTCTACATCTAATACCAATTTTCATATCAAAACAAACTACAATGTAAAACCTATAGAAACTAAAAAGTAAATAACCACAATGGTTAATGCAGTATCATAGAAACCCAATCAACTCATCTCATCCAATGCAACTAAGAGATTATTTGTATTATTACCTAAATCTTGAAATTATTTAATTCAAAATATTATAGAGTGTCATCTCATATCTCTCCCTCCTCCTATAGAGGTTGATATAGACCACAAAAATACCAAAAATATCCAGCATTCACATATTTTACTAGATCATTGGCATTTATGTTGTTTTATTTATGTTAGTATATATCATAACATTTCATCCCTATATACACATATGTTTTATGCATCTTTGAGTGTGATAATATCATACCTAGACACATGATCTATGCATTTTTATATGTTAGATCTTTCCTCCACTCACATCATATAGTATGTTTGGGGCATATTCTTTTTTGATCCCGACTGATCTATGTTACAAATCCTTTATGATTATTTATAAATTATCATGTTTGAGACTATATTATAACTCTTACACATGTTTATATCCATGATCATATATTTCACAATGTATTTTATATGTTGCATAGTCTACATAACATTTTATTCTAACACATATATGTAAGGAGTAGTATAATATGTTTATGTTGGTTGCTTATGTTTCATCTATTTTTCACTTCCTTGAGTGTATTCCATTACTTTCTATTATCTTGATTATGGAAAATTTTAATATGTTCCTTTCCTATTAGCCCCTATTCCATTATATGTTAATTAGACATTTGAATATGCCATTCTATGATTTATTGTACATTTAAATATGTTACTCATTTTGATTATGTGGAATTCTAACATACCCCTTATATGAGGTCTACTTGGACCGTTCCTTTGCATTACATGAAGTTCTCTTATGTGTGGGCTTGATTTCTTCAAGAGATTGTATTTTTACCCTTTAGACATAACCATTATCTATAAACTATTTATTAGGACTTGATGTGATCACGTACTCCAATCCTAATTGATATAGCTACTTCAACATGTTATCCATCTATGCTACATGATTCATACATAGGTTATAAAACTACCTTATACTTTTGAGGTAAGGTACCTACCATTTTCTATTTTCCCTCACCTCAAAAGGGGGTGAATATTAGTGGGGGCATGTTATAGAATCATTACCCCAACATTTTTCATAGTTTTCTAGATTGCATAGGGGGAATGTAAAAAAGGCATGACCTTCACACTTATACATTTTCTAGATTGTAGTGGGTGATTTCACAAAAACATGAAACCTACACATACTCTTACTCATTATCTCTATATTTTAGTGAGGGCATGTCAGAAATGCATGGCCTCCATAATTATACATAGTTCACTTCTATGATTCAGCTGTACACTTAGATCATAATATTATACATTGCACCATGTTTAAATATATTTAAAATATATTTTTTCATATAATTTTTGAAATTTTCAAATATTATCAATTATACTACTCACCAGAATGCACTAATTACACCATGATGTATTTTTATTGATCCTTTTTTGATGTAGCATTATACTCATTTTATAGGTTGGAATGACTAAATCATTAAACCTCACTATATTTATAGATTGGAGTGATTAAATAATCTAATAATCTCACCAAATTTATAGGATAAATCGATTAAATCAATCACCCTCATTATATTATATATATTCACACTTAATTTATGTAATTTATATATAATGATCTAAATAGTTGTATCACAACGCATCCTTACACCTAACTCAAGGCATAACACCTTAAAATATCCCTCTTTGAATCTCCAAGATTTATGTAAAAATTATCCATCTCTAATGCTTCATAAGGAAGCCTATTTACCAAGTCAATGAAACAAGAGGAATCATGGTTACATCAACCCATAGGTGTACTACTTCTTTACTCTTTCTTTTCAATAATTTCAATTATTTAAAATTTTAGATTATATGCACTAATTTATACTATAACATGCACTTGGTTATAGGTCATACACTATAAAATAATTCAAAGTGGGATCAAGTAAAGGTAAGATGTGTTACGCACATCCACGTACACATTTCTTTCTTTTAACCTAGTAATTTCATCCTTATGCATTACTAAATTAAATAGGGAAATGTAGATACTAAAACTAAATATTTATATCATCTTGGTCTTGTACATTTAAAAATATTAATCATGCTCTACCCTTTAGTTATAGACCTCCCTACTTCAAGAAGGCTCCCATTCACCATCTCCTTATGCCTAGGCACTTATCTCTTAGTCTAATACATATCATTTTGATGACATAGGTCTCATGTACTACATAAAACTATTAAAACCTTATAAACATCCTTTAGTATCAAGTTTAGGTCCCCACCAATTCTTTAAAATTTTAGACACTACCAGTCATAGAAGAACACTATCGCTGATAATAATGTCATGATCCTTATCTAGTGTCTAGTTTCCTAATGTCATCTAAACTATAAATGATCCAAAATATATGGGTCCGCCTCTTCATATTAGTGAACCCTACCATTATATATTTTTAAAATGTGAGATATAAATACAATTCTAATCCTTATTATTCCTCATCTATCAAACACCAAGCAAACACCTACCAAAGCTAAATAAATCAACTACACAATCATTGTAATCTACTTTATTCATCCCTATTTTCATATAAAATAGAGAACCAGTCATATTAAAGGTCTAAAACATGCAAAAAACAACCCATGATAAATATTTGTCAAATTATAAGATAGATAAATGCATTCATATTCATAAAGTATATTTCACCCGTGTACACACACTTTCCCACATATAGGGGAGAACTACATAATTTTAAGTCCCTCCTTGGATTATTGAGAATATAGGTAGTGCACATTAATAGAGGGAATTTTGGGGAAACTCAACACTATGATCCCACCAACCCATTTTTTAGAAAACTCATTTTAAGGGTCAAGAGGGGTGAATATCTAAGGTTTTGTCAATCAACGAAGAGTGACAACATGTATCGTAGATATAAATAAATCAATATAAAGGCAAAAGATAACTTTGAACTATGAAGTTGGTTGCATCTATATACATTCATTATTTTTTATTGGACACCTATGTCACCATTGGACACTAATGTTGATGGTAGTGTCTAGATCTGATGGTAGTGTTTGCATCCACAAAAGTAAAATTTATAGAATATGACAATTGGTCCAAAACACTAATCCTGCATATTTTAAACTTGTTTCCAATCTAGATCTACTTGTAAATAGTATACCAGATAATTACCATTATTTATTATTAATTATAATATCTTTCAATAGTTGTACTTTACTATTTTTAGCTATATCAATTGTATAAATTCAAAATATTGCTTGTTTGAATTTTATATTTTTTATTAGATAGGGTAACTATATAGTTTAAGGGTTCCATGCCCAATACAAGATATATTTTGAAAGATAGACAATAATTATCAATATATCAAAAACCAAAATAGAGTATAAAGACTCAATAAACTAGCAACTACCATGATCCATGATCAAAACAATGCTAAAAACCAGTAAAAAAATAGTAAAAAGAAACTAGGGAATTACTAATCTGAGTCCTCAAACTCCAAGTAAAGAACCAGTCTATTGGTCCCAATATTTTCATTTTTCTTACCTCTTACTGTGGTGTGATTACCAATACCCTATAGGGGTTTTGTGTCTTCTTTCTTCCTCTTAAGCCCTACAAATATAGTTTTATCCTTTCCATGGCTAGTATCTCTCCTTTATTATTTTCCTCCACTCTATTTAAGTTTTAATTGGAATTTTATAGATTAGTTTATCGTTATTATGTTCTAATTATTTATATATTATTAACCCTATCCCCCACCTTTATAAATTTAGGATTAAATAGTTACATATATATAGTAAAGGAACACAATTCCATAATAACATTAGGTGGGATAACTATGTGTGCATTTATTTCCTTCCTTAGAGTATCAGATACATAGGCAACAATCAATCATCAAATAGGGGTGATTTTGGTCAACTCATCCTATTACACTTTCCCCATTTTGTATGTTTCTAACCCTCACAAGTACACCTAAAGTTTTATTGAAAATGAGACTTAGTTTTAAAGCATCATGCATATCTAGGGTTTGAAATCACAATCACAACTCAAACATAAATATGTGTGTGTGACCATATAATCAATGTTCCATAATTTTTCATAGTATAATACCAACTAACATGTCAATATTGACCTACAATACTAACCCATATTATTAGAACTGACTGATGCATATAAAGAATCAGTTTTGAAACTGAATGAACCATAGTCCTGCTTTATCTAGGTGATTTTAACTTGCATAATATAGTCATAGTTAGACATTCATCCATAAAATCTATTATTAATCCATTTTTTGTGCTTACTATAATTATCATATTTCACTTCTCAAATCATAAAAATCAATCTAAGTCTTTCACATTCAAATGTATTTTTGAATTCCATATGTTAATATTTGAATTACATTTTAAAGTTATTTCTTAATTAGATTAATAAATTCTTCTTAATCATAATTAGGTTTTGAAAAAATATTTTTATTAATAAATGAATTGAAAATATTTGAAAATATTATAATCAATAATTTGAATTTAGTACTCTATACTAATATTATATATTCACATAATAATAATTATTTTAATTTTTAAATGCATAGGTAGTTGAATTAATAGTATTTATTTTATATACTACTATTTATTGTTAATTTTCAATTTATAGCTATGTTTCGAGTGAAATAAAATACTCCTTGTCTTCCTTTCTAAATGTGAGGTAAATTGGAAAAAATGGATGACAAGCCCTATAACCTGACCTAAATTACAAACCTTGAAATGAGATTAATGGTTCTTTTTAGTATTGCATTAACAAATGGTAATAACAAAAAGGTAATATGGTAAAATTCATCTTTGAAGTGGTACTTTATTTTATTTAAAAAGAAAAACAATAAAAAAAAAGTTTGTTTTGTGTATGGCACTACATGTTGTAGAGGGATAATGAAAAATTACTTTGAATGACCTTTTATTTTGCAAGGCTTTAACTACTATCCCTCTCAAAGCACCTTTTATGATGGTTTAAAAATTTCATAAGGTTTCAAATCCAAATAATTATGGTTCCATGTACCCTTTATCCTCCTTGATAAATATACAAAATTTTAGACTCAAACTCTAAATGGAACTCCTCTATTTTCAAGACCTTTCTCTCTTTTAGGTTAATTTCTAATAGCCCTCCTAAGTCACTTTTATTGATGGTTTATCAATAATACATGATTATAGAACAAAAAAAATACATTTTTAGTTACCCATTAATGGTTTACAACTCTCTATCAAGTTATAGGATCTAACTCAAAAAATAAGTGCACTAAGTCAAACTTTATCTCTACCAATTAGGCCTCTATTAGGTCTATTTGGCCTCAAACTAAGTTTTATCTCTTATAAAATCAACACATGAAAAAAATTAAAAAAGTTTTTAATTCACCTTTATGACATTAAACCCAAATTTTATGCCAAATTTGAAAGTCTAGTATAATTGCCATGTACCTAAACCATGAAATGGTCACAACCCTTCATTGGCCTTGTTACACAGGTTTAGAGAGATATAATGAAAGGATACCAAAGAAATTTTAGGTTTAAATAACTTAAAACAAATATTTTAGGTATATAAAACCTTAATAAAAACTCATATATTAATGACACTAATCTCTAACATAAAAATATTCAAAACCTTGTAATTTCTCACCTAAACAATGCTTGTCAAGGCAGGGTAAGACCTAAATGAGTAGAGTTGGAGATTTTAGAGAAAATTAAATCTTTATTTGAGTGTAAATATTCTATAGAATTTATAATAAATTCCAAAACCCTATCCAATGACTTTCATATCTTAAGTATCAATACATAAGTGTAAAAATCACTTTGTTATACAAGAATCTTGATAATGACAACTCAGAAACACATTCTACCTTAGTTTCATATTTCTTTGCCTGAAGATTATTATTTATTCCTTAACATATAAATAAATTCAAATTTTAAAATCTAACCATATATATAAATCTATTACACTCAATCAATATATAACATAATTACCATTCTCATGATTTTGAAATTCAAGTTTCATAATGTATATGCATACAATTTCTTAAAGAAATAGTCCTCTATTATGATGTAGAGTTTCTCATATATTTATTAGAGTTAAAAAATCTTCTATTTATTATTCACTAAACTTAATTTAAGTATTTCAATAATTATATCCTCCTATAAAATCTCTAATTATTTCTTGGTGGCCTCCAATATCGGCTTTTTATGAATACCATGTTGTCTTGATATCTCAACAAGTTTATTAACATGTAAAAAGAGAACACAAAGGTGGTATGATACCAAAAATGCACATAAGACTCATAAAACACCTATACTAACCAATATCCATCAAAAACACCTATCAAAATGTTGTAAAAGACCTTAAAATCAAAGGAAACCATTCAAAAATTTAAATTGGCATTTTGGTAGGAAAATACCTAGTTCAAAATCTAAGCCAACCAACCTAATAAAAACACCAATATATTATTCAAATGTGGAATATAGTGCATGTATGACCACTAGGGATAACTATGAAAACTAAAATTGATCAAAACAAGACAAAAATGAAACTAGGAGTTATGCTCCTACATCATACTCCCAAGGGGCAAAAAAGTGGACTTGTGAACTATTATTCATGAGGTATGAAAGATAATTATCATGTTTCATGATCTATTATTCTATCATATAAGTGTAATATTCATGAGGATGGTGATT
The DNA here is from genome assembly GCA_037957365.1 of Torreya grandis. Lineage (NCBI taxonomy): Eukaryota > Viridiplantae > Streptophyta > Pinopsida > Cupressales > Taxaceae > Torreya > Torreya grandis. The sequence continues at coordinate 347,023 of JARHVA010007121.1, read as the reverse complement.
ACACTTCACTATATACTAAAAATACTCTTTGTTACTTGTTTTCTTCATAATCTTCTTGTCCAAGATGATCCCAGCTCTTCCTTCTTAACTGTTGGTAACTAACTTGTCCATTATTGGAGTGTTGTACCTTATTATCTTGTTATTTTCTCACTATCATCACCTTATTTAAATATATATAAGTCTAAAACATTAAAAATTAGAGATATGCCCACTTCATTAGGGAACTCTATCTCATAGTCATTATTAGAAAACTTCCTTAGAACTTTGCAAGGACCTATCTTTTTCATCTTATATTTAATATATTCACCTTTTGGAAATCTCTTCTTCTTCAGGTGATCCAAAACCATGTCACCAATTTAAAAACTAACTTCTCTTCTACTCAAGTCTGCCATCTTCTTGTATTTACTCACACGTCTCTAACTATATTTTTACTTATTCATGCACTTATTACATAGCCACATAAAAATTCTCTCCTTAAACACTTATTTTCTCCATTTTCCTCAAGTCTCTTAGTTCCAAAACCCATCGTGGATGCATGCCATACATTACCTAGAATGGACTCATGCCAATTCTACTATTGGAGGAGTCATTGTATTCAAACTCTACCTATGGTAGTACCAAATCCCATTTCTTGGGATTAGCTTTTGATAGGTATCTAATTAAGTTTCCTAAGCTCTTATTAACCACCTCAATTTGTCCATCTATTTTAGGGTGGTATGTTGAACTAAAAATTAGATTTATTCCAAGCATTTTCCATAAGGTCCTCAAAAAGTGACCACAAATTTGGTGTCCCTATCAGATATGATGTTGGGGGAGTCCATGTAACCTAAAAACCTACTTAAGGAATAAATATGATATGTGTCTAGCATCATTGGTAGTTTTATAATGTATAAAGTGTGCCATCTTGGAAAACTTATCCACCACTATGAAAATAGAGTCATAGACTCTTTGAGTTTTAGACAACCCTATGACAAAAGTCCATACTAATAGAATCCCATGGTTTACTTGAGATAGGTAAGGGATTATACAAACATGAATTTGTGTTTTTACCCTTAGAAATTTGACAAACCTTACATTTTTATACATACATTCTTACCTCAACTTGTATTCTATGATAAAATTAATGTCTAGTGAGTTGTTCTAATGTCTTAACAAGTCTAAAGTGTTATGCCATGCTCCCACAATGCTTCTCTTTGATCAAGTTCTCCCTCATTGAACTCTTTGGCACACATAACTATATCCCTTTGAACAAAAATCCATCTTGTATCATGTAATCCAACCATGGTTATTTTTTTAAGGTAGTTTGATGCTTACAAGCCTTATATGCCTCTTAAAAATATTTATCTCTCTCATACAACTCCTTAAGGGATTCAATTCCTACACTCTCAAGTTGAAATTCATTGACTAACAATGCCCTCTTACTCAAAGCGTCTGCCACCTTATTACTCTAGCCTTTCTTATTTTTGAAATTAAAATCAAAATTATGAAAATATTTTATCCACTTCATATGCCTCTGATTGAGATTAGGCTGACTAGTGATGAATTGTAGAGCATGGTTATTTTTGAAGATCACAAACTTTTTAGGCATTAGATAGTGCCTCCATTTACTCAAGGCTTGCCTCATTTCATATAACTCTAAATTATAAGATGAGTAATTATTTTATCATCATTTATTTTTTCACTAAAGTAAGTTATAGGCCTGCCCTCCTAACTTAAGATAGCCCTAATGGATACTCCACTTGCATCACACTCCACCTCTACAGCTGAATTGGGAGTTTGCCACTCCTTTATGGATTTTAATTTGTCTCTATCCATTTTTAACACTCCTAATAAGGGATTAAGGACTTAATTAATTATCCTCATGAATCTATTAGGCACATTAGTGAGTAAAAACTACATGACAAGCCATTAATATAACCTTTCATTAGTCTTGAAGGTTTTTTTCATTCATCTCCATCCTTGATTTTGATTTGGTAATATCTAATTTTGAGTTCAATCTTGGAGAAATAGTTTGACCCACTTAAACAATCCATCAAGTCTTTAATTATTGGTAGAGGAAACCTATACCTTATATTAATTTTTTTGATGGTCCTAGAGTCTATACACATTCTCCACTCTGCTTCTTTTTTGGTCACTAACATTATTGGCACTACACATGGGCTAAGGCTCTCTTTAACTAACCCCTTGTCTAAAAGTTATTGAACTTGATTTTTAATCTCAACATTTCCCTATGGTGTCATATTATATTCAACCTTATTAGGTAAGCTTGCTCTTGGAATAAATTCAATATGATGACTAATTTTCCTCATGGGTTGAAGCTCACTAGGTAGTTCATCTACTATGATATCAGCAGAGTCCTCTAGCATGTCTTAGATGTCTTGAGGAAACTCATTCACCCTAGTTATTGTTATGACTATTCTAGACTTGATTACCACTATAAATCTTGATTCTTATTCTTTCATTGCATTCACAAACTCCTTTTCAGTTACTAACATCACACTTAAAACAATCTTCTATTCACTATCTTCCTCTTTCATAGCTATCAAGGTATGGCTTATACCATCCTTCTCCAAGGTGTAAACATTTATCTTTCCATCATGTGTTATTTTTTTATCCTATTTCCAAGGCCTTCCAAGTATCACATGGCACACATCCATTGGCATGATGTCAAAAAAAAAATTATCTTTATAACTTGCAATATGAAATTCCACCCAACACTACTAATTGACCAAAACTTGCTACCCTTTTTGCATCCATGAAACCTTGTATGGATTTGGATGGGGTAGTCTTTTCAATCCTAGTTTATTAACCATTTCAACTAATTCTAAATTATAGGTGCTACTTGAATCAATGACAATTTTTAAACACTTGCCTTGACACTTATATGAGGTCTTGAAAAGAGTCTTCCTTTGTGTAGGCTCCTTCTCCTTAAGTGTCCTTATCAACACTCTCCTCATATGCAGGGATTCACCTACCTCTAGCTCTTTCACATGAGATGGAGAGGAAACACTGTCTTTTTATATTTCCTGAGAAACCTAATTTCTGTTTTCAATCCTATAAATTCCTTCTTGTTAATCTTATGGAAACTCATAAAACCTATGTCTAGAAAATTTATTACACTTGAAGCACTTACCTGTGAAGCCACTAGATCATCTTCCTCTTGATTCATATCCACCTCTACAATATGGCCTCCTACCTCTAAATCCACCTCTAGGATTATAACATTATTCTTATGAAGTTTTAAATTCTCCATGGTTTCTCTATGAGGTACCTCTACCTCCTTTCTAACCCTTTCCTATTTATCCTCTTCCTCTACCTCTATTCTATTGTGTTTATCTTCTATTAAGCTTATTTTTATCTTTAAATGCATATTAGTAATACTCTTAAGTGTTATAGTACTTACCAAACTAAGTTCATCTTGTATATTTTATATCATACCATTGAGATACATAGATATCTTCTACATATCTTATTCCATATGACCTAACCTGATGGTCAACTTATAAAACTCCTTAGTGTATTCCTTAACAACTATTTCCTTTTGCTTCAAATTATGTAAGTTCTTGAACAAATTAATATGATAATCACTTGGCGAGAACTTTTCTTTTAGTTTAGCTACCATCCTATCCCAAGATTTTATATTAGACTTACCTTTATTTCTCCTTTCATCCTGTATGAAATCCCACCAAAGGGATGCATGTCCTTTTAGCTTAGTGAAATAAAAAATGACCTTATTCTCATCAGGTACATTCTCATATTTAAAATATTTGTCTAGTTTTATTATCCAATCAATAATATCTTCATTGTCAAGGTTTCTTACATAATTAGGAATTTATATTTTAGGTTTATACCCCTATCTCATTACTACTTTCAATAGTCTATATATTATTTCTTCTTCATGTTCTTCAATTTCTTCCTCTACTCCCTCTTGTAGTGCATGTGGCTCTTTTTATTTATCACTTTCATCCCCTGTTAGGAATGTTCTTATTTGATTTATCTCTACTATTGTTAACCTTACATCAAAACTAACTATGAGGTTCCTTAACTCTTCTAAGATTGCATCTCCCATTTGGATACCTGCTCTTCCACCTCCTCTAGGGTTCCTTCTAAGTAGAATTTTGGCTTCTCAATTTCACTGACCAGGAAATAATAAATTCACCCTTATTGTCTAAGAGTATAAACATTATTTAATCCTCCTTCACATACCAAACCTTCTTTGATACCAAACTGATGCAGAGGGATAATGAAAAACAACTTGGAATGACCTTTCCTTTTGCAAGGCTTTAACTACTATCCCTCTCAAAGTAAATTTTAGGATGGTTTGAAATTTTCATAAGGTTTACAAGCCAAATAATTAGTGTTTCAATTACCTTTTATCTTCCTTGATTATCATATAAAATTATAGACTCAAAATATAAAGGGAAGTCCTTTGTTTTCAAGACCTTTCTCTCTTTTAGGTCTATTTCTAGTAGCCCTCCTAAGACACTTTTCTTGATGATTTATCAAACACACATGGTTCTAGCACAAAAAAAAGCTAATTTTGGATACCCATTAATGTCTTAAAAATCTCTATCAATTTATAGGATCAAACTCAAAAAATAAGTGCACTAAATCAAACTTTCTCTCTACCAATTAGGCCTGTATTAGGTCTCTTAGGCCTCAAACTAAGTTTCATCTCTTATAAACTCTATACATGCCAAGAATTAAAATAAGTATTTGATTAACCTTTAAGACATAAAACCTAAATTATGTGCCAAATTTTAAAGTTTTATAAAACTCCCAAGTATCTAAACCATGAAATGGTCACAACCCTTCACTAACCTTCTTACATAGGCTGAGAGAGATATAATGAAAATATGATATGATTTATTTACATATATCATAGATAATTTTAATAAAGGACAACTAAAAAATTCTATAATATCCTGGTGAATCTGAAATAAGTTAGTAGTCTTGTTTGCAAACATCATGACACCAGCTAGCAAGATGAGCTAATGTAAATGACATATTTGAAGAGGCTTAAATATCTTATAAGATTTTGGCAATTCAAGGGACTTAATGCAAGGCATACAGCCTCAATTATCATAGATTAGTAAGGGGTTTAGCAAGTAATTCGGTTATTGTTATATTTGGTTACTTTTCTAGCTAGTTGAAAAATTGCTAAAGTATTATCCTTGATTGGATGAAGCTAATAGAAATTGGGCACATCATTGGGGTAGTTACATTAAGGGACTTGTCTTAAAAATAACTTCATTTTCATTTTTTTGGTCATTTTTGGAAGCGTCACTCTCAATTTAGATTTTGGGAGTTGTAAACAGGATTTGTCAATGGGAATCTTGTAAAAAAATGCATACATGTATGACTTGAATAGAATGAATGGGTTTCGAGGAATCTTTTTGGTTGTTTTGATTAAGTTTCTAGTTTCATAGAAGAATATCATTTTGAGGTTGCATGTTGATAAATTTTGAGGAAGTTTTTGGTTAAATTTGTGCATGCATGTTTTAGGAAAGTTGAATGATGTTTATAATTTAATGGTTGTTATATTATTCTCTATGGATGAGATATTGAAGCAAATGGTTCAAATTTTAGATATATTCTTGACAGATGGTATGATATGAATATGTGGCTTTACCAATTATGTTGGAACATGATATTTGAGAATATATTAGGATTTTATTATCAAATATGTATCCAAATTTGGTTTTCTATGAGTAATATAAATTGTTATGACATTTCTAACATGTTGTTTATAGTTTTAGAGGCTTCCTTGAATCTTTAGGTTATAAGGAAGAGCTCTATGTGTTTTTATCTCATGAATATGTCAAAATGTTATTTTATGGTTTATCATAAAGGAAGTATACTCAAGCATGTAAATATATCTTTCGGTCACAACTTTTTACAGTTTATGTATTCATAGTTTTGAAAGAAAATCTTGCATGGTTAAGTTTTTGAAGTATAATGTGTTAAACTTTGAATAGTGGAGGATAGTCTAGTCTTGCATCATTTTTTGGTTTCAAAGATTTTGTTAGATTGAAATTATAAAGCAAAGTTTCACATGATTAGGGTTTATCCATAAAAAGGATCCCTATGCATTTATTGTTAAACCAAAAAAATATGTTTTGGAGGTTTCGAATGATTTATGACCTATCCTGATAAAGAGGTTATGTCATAATTTTGTTGAACATATAAGTGTGACTATTCTTTAGTATTTTGAAACTATAAGTTTCATAAACCAATTTTGATCGGGAGTCTCAAAGTAGAAGTTTCATGTGATTAGGGTTTTATGAAAATGAACTTTGTTTATTTTAATTGTGTAATTTGAAGTTGTATGCATATATGGATTTTTGAATAAGTTTTACATAAGCCCAGTTTTTTAAAATATCTTATATTTGATTATGATGAAAATATAATGGAAAGTATATACCAAATATGTAGTGTTTTGAGTTTAAGTTTTTTGTTGGTTGTTTGGGATACAATAACTTTTAAGAAACATTAGTTGATATTTCAAGCTTTATTTAGTGATATTTGGTTTGGTATAAGATGAGTTCAATTTATTGAAATATTATATGAAAAGATTGATTTATTTATAGTTTGTTATAAAATTTTGGTAATAAATCATTTTGAACATTTGGGTTTTTGAAATCTTGGGTTTTATTATGATGATAGATGTCAAAATAATTGGTGAATTTAAAACTATGATAAGTTATTTCAAGTTTAGACAAATGAATTGAAAGAATATACTTATGTTAAAGTTATGTCTTAACGGTTACTATTGAGATTTATTTAACAAGAATGTTGGTAGAATATTTGTTTTAGGACAATATATTGCTTATATTTTAGAAGGTCATAAAGTTGATTTTTTTAGTTTGAAATATAGCAGTGGAAGATATGTGGTTTTTAATTGAAAGATAATTTTCATGAATTGGATTTTATGGATATATTGAGAATTAGTCTCAGTTTATATTCAAATAATTTTGATGTAGTGAAAATAGAAAATTCATGAAGATATGTCAAGATATTTTTGAAATAAAATTATGAAAATATAATTTTATTTTTTAAATTTCAGCTGGTTCAATAGATATTATGATGAAATCAATGGAATATTGTAATAATATTTAATATTTTTAGAAAAATTTAGTTTGTTGTAGTAATATATAGTTTGGTTTCATATTGAATAAATATATATGGATGTGTAGTCATCATAATTAGTTTTATTTGAATATATTTCAAATGTTTAGGATGTTGGGATGGGATCAACCTTGATTAGGTAGGAGTAATGATAATAGAGTTTGGGGTTAGAATTTAGGTAATTTGAATTAAAAAAACCCAAATAGAAATTTTCCAAGAGGTGGTTTTAGGTTTAGGAGATTTGGCCCTAGGTATGCTATTAGGGGTGCCACGATGTCCATCCAATTTGATGTTAATGACCCTGAGTTCTATAATGTCTTAAACAATTTGACTTTCAAACCTGCAAATCATAGAGGTAATCAAGGATTTCATGGCCATAGATTTGGTTCTAGAACTCATTCTCATATCAATTCTTCTCACCACTTATAAAATAATCCTCATCACTTGCCAATTCAGTCACCTACTCTAGAAAGAATCCATCCTATTAGTGAGACACACCTTGTTAATGAAGACACTCAACTTGATATTGAGGTAGCCCATGCCAAGAATTTTGTTAATCTTACCCTACCTTCTATTTCTAATGAGCCCTCATCATCTCAAAGAGATCCTATTTTAGGATACATACAGTTAGATTTGATGGAGTAGCTTTCAATTAATAAGAAGTGTATGATTAAAATTTATCCAATCACTTCAGATAAGTGGTTAGATAGTCAGAATGATATAGATTGTCTAGTTGAGGTCAGAGTTCTCAAATAGATCAAGCTAGAGATAGATGATCCCTCAACTAATTCAAGAATGAATCTAGTTCACCTTTCAATAGTTGAGATGGATTACAATGAGTGTGTCAATGAGCAAGGGTAGCTAGTGATTGAAGTTCTTTTCGATGTTCATGATTATTGGATGTCAGCAGGATAAACTTTTATTTTCATGTTGAACTTAAGTACTTTTAAACTTGATACTTTATTTTCATATTTTGATATTTTGGTGATGTTTGAAAGTACATCATATTTTAATTTTTTGATATATATATATATATATATATATATATATATATACATATGCTTAAGTAAATTTTAGAAATATGCATTACGATATTAATATAAATAGAAATTTTATTAATTTTTTATTTATCTATTTATTTATTGATATATTTAATTCTATTTTATTATTAATTTATTAAGGTCCCCACCTATTAGGAAGTGCATGGTCTATATTCAAATACTTTATCTTTTAAGACTTTTTAAGTCTAAATTAAACCTTAAATAATAATTGTTTATATTAATTAACTTTTATAAAGTTAATTAATATAAATTAAACTAATAACTTAGGTTAGTTATAACTTTTTTTTCAACCAATTTTGAAATATAAAAGGAGGTCAAAGATTCATTTGAAATGGAGAAAAACAACATAGGTATTGAGTACTTATACATTGTGAAGTCAACCATTTATCTCTCTTTTCTATGCAAATTCTCTGAGATAGCATGACTTTTGTAGATAGACACAATGGTACTTATTCTGATGGTTGAGTAATTACTGAGGTAACACATGTATATCTAGTTTTTATATTATCATTTATAATAGATTATCTAAAGTTTTTCAAGTTTAACATCTTTTGATGATTATTACTTGCAGTCCTATGTGCAGAATCCAAGTATTCAGCATAAATAATGATTAAAAAAATTGCTATTCGTGACATTCCATTGATCTATTTGATTGTAAAAGTTGTCTCTTAAAATATTTTGTAAAGAAAGATGTTGATTTCTCAAATAAAATCAATCTATTTTGCTAATATGACTCTCTTCAAGACACACATGTTTTATCTATATTGTACTTTATATTGACTTTGATTTTAATATATTTAAATTTATGTTAGATTAGTATTTAATTAATCTAATTCACTTTTTTATTTTATTTAATCTTAGTTTTTTTACTTTTTACTTTGATTTTTGATTATTTTTGTTCTATTTAGTTAAGTTTATTTAATTTATTTCTTTATTTTAAACTTAATTAGATTTTAGATTAGTTAGTTGCATTTTAGTCTTAGATTAAATTATTTTATTAGTATTGTTTTATTGCATTCTAGATTAGATAGTTGGTTAGTTTTAGTTCAGATTAGATTATTCTAGTTTTAATTACTTTAGTTTATTTTTTTTGTTCTTGTTTGGTTTTACTTAGATGTTTACTTTGTTTCTTTAGTGGTTTGTTATCTCTCTCTTAACTAGTTGATATTCTATCTGTGTTTCTTTTAGTTGATTTTTTGTTCTTTGTTGTGTTTTGATGTGTCAAGTTTTGTTTGATTACTTACTTGATATAAATTTTGTTTATCTTGGTTTATCTCAATCTGATTTACTTAATATTTTTGGTCTATTATCTTGAGGTTTCTTGAAGATATTATATAAAAAAAGCAAGATATTAATTTGAAATATATTATATTATTGAATCATATTTTTTTTCCTTCAACAGATTGTCTTGTTCATAGGCCTTCTATGTTGGATAGGAAAGATTACACATTCATATCTAAACTAATTCATTATTTGATAAATGTATTTCTAAAATTATAATGGAATATGTTATATTTGTTAACCTATTTTTTTTATTTCCTTGGAACATTTGAAAAACTCCTTGTATCTTTAAGATCATAATTGAACCTTTAGAACTTTAATATTATACTTGTATGATTCTATCTTAACCTTTGTGATGGGTGAAAGGATTGAGTATTTGATGGTATAATTTTAATCATCAATAGGTTGGTCCACATCATGTAAATATAAGAGGGTTTAAATGTTACACTAATATCTAGGGGTGATTGATGTGAACTAATAAAATGTAACAATCTATAAAAAAATCAAATCTATCATAATGAAACAAATATCTAACCCTGAGGGCTGGAAAACATGCAAGATAATTTTGATCTACTAAAAGATGAAACCCTAAGGGGTGAAAGAAACAATGGGTTCACCAAAACAATTTATAAATAAATGGATCTATGACAAATTGTATTGCATCATATATAAACATTTCAATAAAATGTAATAAATTTTAAAATAGTAAAATGAACATAATTAAATAAATAATCACTCATGTAATAGTAAATGACAAGAAAAGGGTTTAAGAAGAATATATAATTCTTCATGAATCTAGAGATACTCTTTAAAGAAAAATACTGCATGTAATGTCTACATAGTGAGATGAAGATAACCAAAGAAAATAGGAACAAACATAGACTCTAACTAGAACCATACATATGCTTCTAAAAGAATAGTGACTTTTCCATAAATGTGAGGTTTAATCTAGTAGATTAAAAATGTGAAAAAAATAAATTGACAATCATTTCCATCAATTTAATTTTTATGATGACATTACACAATTTTCTAAATATTTATATGGATTTCTAGGAAAATGGTCTCCCTCTTCAAAATCCTAATAGGGTAGCCAAATTTTGAAGACCTAAAAGTAATAAGAGATATATTATGGGGCATGTATTATCCTTAAATAAACTATCAAAACCCTAAAATGTTTGTATAATTTTTACAATGATAAATAAATCATAATGCAAGTTTAGTGAAGAATTTTAATGATGTAAGGCCTATCCTATATGAATCTCTATAAAAAATGTGTGGTAGGGTTTTAAATGTTTCATATTCTATTGTATTATGATATAAATTATAGAATTAATTTATTTTGAAATTTCACCATTGATCTATAGATGTATATATTTATGTCCTATATGACCTAAATGTAATCACTCGAATTTGGTCAAGATTACTTGATAATGTCAGTTTTGGTCCACTTTCACTTTAATTAACTTTAGCACTTAATCTGACCTTGTTTATCAACTCACTTTATCCTAAACACATATATGGAATTATTACTTTATAAGTTGTTATCTTAAACCTATAAATATGTTTAAAATGGTTAAAACCCCTATAAACATCTATATGGACATTCCATATCCCAAAATTAACATGTTTTCCTTTAGGACAATACCAACCAATAGGGGACAATAGTGGAAGATGTTTTTATCCCTTATGGGTTGAATATGTCCTCAACACTTCTAATGCTCACTTTTAAAATTTAGACCCTACCTTACAATTTTTGGTCCATATTTTTAGAATAGATAGCATGATTTTTTTCCCTTTTGGATCGATATAAAGACACATCTAAGTCACCTATTCTGACTTAGAAATCATTGGTCAAACTATAATATTGAAACTATTTATACTATTTCACATTTAGAAAAGCTTCCCTATTCTATCTAAATAAAATTATAAACATTTGAAGAAATCCTTAGCTAAGACAAGAGCCTATTTTATCCAAGTTAAGTAAACATTTATTAAGTATTTAATCCATCTCTAGATGCACATGCAATAAAAATAACACAATTACAAAAGGCAATCTAAGCAAAATAAGTATGTGGGATTTATTTCCTTCTTTGAACTATTGTATACATAGGAAATAATTAGTCATCATGGGGGGATTTGGGCCAACTTATCCCATTAAACTCCCCCATTTTCTATTTGTAGGTTTTCAACCATTACAAGCCCTATTTAGTCAAATCATAATAGTGTGTCACCATTTTTAGCATAAAGAGGTCACACATACTTCAAACTTACCCTCTAAATATCTTGAGTTTTGTTCATTAATATTAATCAAACATATGTGTTTTAGATTATATTTACAAATATGTAATGAATATACATTTTCCTAAATTTTTAAAAATCATTAAGTATTCTTTAAGATTTATTTCTGAATTATTTTTTTAATATTTTTGTTTGCCTAGTAGGACACCATATTATTATTTGACCCTATTATGGTTTTCAACTTTTCATAATTAATTTTTAGGTATTTTTCATGAATCTTAAGGTCAAATTTCCACACATGTGTATGTTTATATCTATCATAGATAATGGTGTCTTAATTTCCCTAACTTTTAAGTAGAGTGTTGTAAATATTTAGCATGAATATATATTATATGAGCATAAATATAGGTTATAAAATAAAGTTTTTAATATACACTTATATTTATTTATAATATTAGTGCATTGATTCAACCATGCACTAATATAGGATAGAGAGAGATTTAAGGAATGTTAGTTGTTAGCTATTAGAATAACTAACCTATTATTGAGTAAAGTAGTTATAAGATATATGCTATATATTTGTAATGTTCATGATTAACAAATGATGAAGTTGATTGACCAAAATGTGTTTGTGATTTTTATAGATTATAATCTTCTTTATTATGGGATAAAACCCATAAGTGGTATCAGATTAGGTTGTCTAGGCCTCTATAAGTATTGTATATTACTCACTAATTATTTTTTTCAATAGGAATACATGAAAAAATAATGAAAACCAATTACAAGTGTCATTTCTTTATTCATCCAACTTATTTTCTATAGTCATATAAAATGCAAAATTTGGATACTTTATTGTGGCTAAAGATGCCTAATCCATAGGTCCTCCTACTTGCTTGCACAACCCTCATAAGCTTTTCTTTCACTGATTCTAAAGTCATCCATAGCCTTTTGGACTTAACCCTTACAAACTTGGGTAGCTTTTTCAGGCCCAGATCCATCCCCCTAGGTCTCAATTCCTCTAGAAAATAGCTACCAACTTGGACAGGAGCATTAAAACCCAAGGTGTCATATTTTTGATGTTGTTAACCAAGTGCAAATTTAGTTTAAATGGTCATATTTTTTGAATCCTTATTTTAATTCATGCCGACTTAACATGAATTATTTAACCCATGATCATTAGGTTCCCTATAAAAGGCCATTCAAATTCCATTTAGAAGGGTTGGCACTCATTTATAAGAGAGAATCAAGAATACAAGTAAGTACACTCAAGTACTTTTCCCTATTCTCTGTATACAACCTTATAATATTATTCCAAGCTTATCCAAACCCTTGCACTAGTCTCTAGTCATCTAAAGTACACATATTTTTTCATCTAATTTCATTTTCATACATAATTACACTAATCACTTCAATGGTAGAACTACATTAGCTTGATCCCTCCTCAGAGTATTAGTATGTAGGTAGTGTGCCGACACATGGGGTGTGAAGTACATCTAACATATCCTTTACACACTAACCTCTTTGCTCTCTTTCCCAAATTTCCTTTCAAGTTCAATCACAAAGAGCTCTTAGGGATTTAAAGATTGAAATTGATGCACAATGAGCTCCATAGACTTCTAGGCTTTAATATTTCACTAATAGGGTAACATAGACCTACCGAGTAGAACCCAAAAAGTTCAAATCACTAGGACAACAGTGCTAAAAAAGGACTATAGCATCAAATAGTAGGGTGTCCCACTTTTAGTGCTCCTATCCAATCAAAAAATGAAGTTTAGGAACCTTTTTTTGACACTGTCCTAGTCTTATACCTAAATTCTCAGACCCTATCTCAAACTGGATAGCACAAAATAAGTTAAGTTACGTTTCTCCTTGCTCTCTTACTATTTTTAGAAATGTCAAATTTCAATTAAATTTCAAAAATTAGTAACCATAATTAGGAATATTATTTACTAATTTTTCCTACTCAGACCTATTTATTAATTAGGAATAAAACTCCATTATTCTAAAAAATAATAAAACATTTGGTGAACCTGACTTACTTCAAATTTCACACAAAAACCCTAGAAACCCTAGGGTAAATTATTTATGATTTTTTTCCATAATTTTCTAATTCCTCCTAGATTTAAAAAATCAAAATATATAAATTAAATGAAAAATTATCATATATTTTGTTAAAATTGAAGTTTGCACATACTAGGTCTTTTTGCATAAAAACACATTTGAAACACTAGGAAAAATATATTCCTAATTTTAGAAATATTTTATAATTTTTCCTAAATTTTTCAGGAAAAATTCTACAAATTTTCTAAGAAAAATTCTACAAATTTTCTATAAATTCATTTCAATTTTTTTTAATTATCATACTAATTTTTTAAAAAATCATTCAAAAACCCTAGTTGCATCAACTAGCTCCCATTTATTTTCTAGTAGTTTTACAATCATTTTATAAATTTTTATTTGCATATCAAACTTAGAAAATCAACTTCGAATTCAAAAATTCATAGTATTTTGAAAAAATATTTTTGGAAAATCCCTAGTTGCATGTAATATCTCTTACTTTGCTTCTTGAGGTATCACCTTCCACTTATAATCAAATTTCCAAAATGGTGCTCATCTATTTACAAACTTTTCTTACATTTCTTGCAAATAATAAGGAAATCATAATGGGCCCTATCATGTACATGAATTATGAAGTCTATCATATGTTATTACAAAGCTTCATCCTTTGCATTTCATGCTTATGCTTCATTATATGAGATGATATTACAAAATTCATTGCCAAAAATACACAAGACTTCAAAATTTGTTTTGCATATTCTCTTTCGCTCATATGTAATAATTGTCAACTACATTTGGATAAATGCATTCTAAATGTCATGTTTCATATCAAAAGTTTATATTCCTTTATGAAAAAATTCGTGATCTCTACCCTTTACTCTTTATCTCTCATGTGGAAAAAATTTCAAGTTCATCATGCTAAACACATTAGAAATGTTATATCACATGCCAAAGTTTTTTATACATCCTTTAAAAATTCCATGGTCTTTATCCCTTGTTTGTTATCTATAATGTGGAATGATATTTATAATCATATTTATATACATGGTTTCTAATTAGATGTATCTAACTCTTTGGCTAATTTTAAGTATCTCCCTATCACTACTAGACACAAGCAAACACTAGTGTTTATATCTATCCCTCCTCTCTTCAAAATTGGTTCATCTAGCCTTTATCCTACACCTAATACTAGATCTATGCCTATAATAGATAATACAGTACATGTTATCACCCATGTTTATGAAGATAGGCTCATTGATTACACCATGGTTATAGCTTTGTCACTTAAGTTATCACCCCTTCCAATCTAGTTTTATCTCCTCTACCTATTATAGTTCTTTCTCCACTCTCGATTCATCCATAGTTAAGACCTTCATTGATAGCATAGAGCATTCATATACATACATAGATTTAAGATTCTAGACATATTTTAGCTACCATATTCACACCCAAGGTAGTCTTATTTAGATCTCATACATCTACACATAGAGCACATGTTTAGAGAGCTTCTCCTACTACCAGATGGGTCCTCAAGAGCCCTACAGTTTCATCTACTTCTCAAAATTATGGGGGGACCCCACAGTCAATTTTCACTACAATCATTTTAGAGCACTTATAGCATATATAGTTTTCAAATCCATAGTATTAGCATTTTCATCATGCTTTAGGATCACACATGATCCTTCTTCTTGATACATGAAAACATGATAGGGAGTCTCTTATGAGACTCATCAATAAGTATCATCTCTTCTCAACTTACTTGTACATAGATTCTTTTAAAATTATTTTATATAGTCTTCCTATGATTGATTGTACATAATTTAAATATTTCCAAAAAATATAAAAACAATACAAAATCTAAAAATACAAAAACATTGAAATTTATCAAAACACCAAAAACATTTCAATTGTATGCATCATCCATGATTTACATTACTACTATCATGCTATGAATTACATTTATTGTTTCATGTTATTATTTGTTGATTATCTACATTTCCATGTTTCACTTGATCTTCTTTGAGTATGTGTAGTGACATCCAACTATTTGATTGCTTCACTCTACCCATTAAGGGGGCATTCCTACTTCTACATTAATGACACACATTGATATACATACCCATTGGGGGCATATTTTACATCAAAACACCATCCAGGTTATGTCAATCCTACACTATACACTCTGAGTTATCATGCTGATGTAGATTACTTAATAGAATACATAGATTACTATATCAATATTTCACTAGTGTCTAGCACTTATTTATCTCTTTAGCATATAACTAGTCTTGTATTAAACATATGTTGCATACTTTCACTTTTACTTTGATTAGTTAGATGTGATTGCACCTTTATATTTTTTACATGCTTTCCTTTCTTTATTTGTGTAGCTAGATGTGATTGCATTTCTAGTTCCAATTTTATTCCTTATGTGTGCCTTAGGACATTTGCCAATGTTCTTTGCTTTTATTCATGTGTGTGTACCTTTGGAAATTTGCCAATGTCCCTTGCTTGTACTCTTTTATGTGTCTGTGGCCATCATTCCAATCGATGTTCATTTAAAATTGTATGTGTATGTGGCATTCATGCCTTGTACGCTTTCTTTCTAATTTGAGTGACATGTGCCCATATCCCTTGTTTATGTGGCCCTTGGGCCAACATTGTATAATTCTTTCTTCATGTGCTTTTTTCTTTTTTGATTGTTGTAATGACATGATCCATATCATGCATTTTCCTTGCTTTCTTAGATGCCATGATGGGCATCATGCTTCATCCCTCCTTGACAACTAACAACTAACAGATAACATATAATATTTCCAATCCTAGTTCAGTACATTACACATGATTTTACATTTTTATATTTATCTAGGCATACCCCTGTTGATCTAATAATATCTCAATACAAAAATTTCTATATCTACAGATATCTTGTCAAATATCATTGTTATATCATATATTTATACAACTTAACACACTTGCATGACTCTTTCTTCTAAGGGAAATCATTACAGGTTCATCATTCCTACCCTCAAAAGAGGAGGTAACAAATAGGGGTTTTGTCACAGAGATCAAAGCTCCTAATAGTCAAAACAAAATTATTCAAATCACCTTATTTAGAATCTATAGGTCAAAATATTCATAATAGAGTAGAAAAATAGTGATGATTCTAGATCAATAGCTAGTTTCAACATAAGATAATAGCACTAGAAATAGATAATAGCATCAAACATAGGGGTTTCCTTATTTTAGCACTCTTA
>JARHVA010007121.1:210000-325000 GCA_037957365.1 Torreya grandis | reverse complement strand
GTTTGTAAATCCAAAAGTCAATAAGATTTTATATCTTTCATATTGTATAATATGTGGTTTTCCATAATATACAAAGTGTCATTTAGTAGTCATGAGTGTGTTATTTGTCTTTTCTAAAAAAAATTAAATAAGCCTATGTTACATGGTAATAATTTTACCAATCAAGTATGTATGATGCTCTTCCATGTACATTTATTTTCAATGTATTAATCTCATTTCATATGGACCCATTATCATGGAACCTAACATCTACTAAGTCAAATTCGTAGGGGTGTCTATTTTCCCTTGTTTACTCTAATGGGGGAATGTTGGAAACTTTTTGTGTGAACATATATTTTGTGAGAATAAATATATATTAGAATATAAAAGGTGTTAATATACACTTATATTAGTTTGTATTATTAGTGTGTTGTTTCAACCATGCACTAATATAGGATAGAGAGAGATTTGAGGGATGTTAGTTGTTAGTTGTTAGAACAACTAACCTATTATTGAGGAAATAAGTTATAGGAAATTTTATATATATATGTAATATTTTTGATTAATAAATGATGAAGTTGATTGACCAAATCATGATTTTACACATTTGAGCTTTGGCTCTTATCTATTATGGGATAAAACCCATCATAGAGGACAAAATTGACCAACTTAAGAAAATAGTGATAATCGATCCAATCCCATTTTGGATGATCATTTCCCTCATCATTCTCAGTCACAATTCCTATGGAACTTGTAAAATCAATATCTGATGATCATTTCCATCCTCTATTTAGTTTCACACAGTCAAATCACAAATAATAAAAAACTAAGTCTTTAGTTTTATTCATAGTTATTCTTCTTTCATGTGATCTTGATTTATTGATTTTAGTATGTTAATATCATTATTATTGTATCAACTTAGTTTATAACATTTTATATCATTCTATTAAATTTATCTGAAATAGCATTAATTCACCTATTAATTCCAAATTATGATAAAACATGTTGGGGAACCCTATTTTGCCTGAACATTACCAAACTATAGGTTTTCCTTAGGGCTCAAACCTTATTATTAGATTTAAAAATTTTGTATTATGGTTTTATATCTACTCTTTAATACCCCCTTTATCCTCTTTCAAAATCATAAGTTTTGTAATTTTCCCTAGGGTTTCACCCTCATTTAACTATTACAACTTCATTTCCTAGGGTTGTGGCTTACCTTCCCTCTTGTTTGGTTGATATATTCTCCATAGTGACTATTTTTTAAATGATTCAAGGTTTTTTCTAATTGTATTGAGTAGATAAAAAACCTTTTTCTTGGCCAAATTATTGTGTGGATTTCCTAGAACATATAACTTACTATTTTCAGTAAATTTGTCTTAGGTGATGAATGATGTAACTATTTTCAAATTAATTTTTATGTTTCATATATCTACTAATTTTAATCAAAAACCTAACTTGGATTTTAAAAATACCTAACATATATCTTGTATCGGTTGGCTCTTTATTGTGCACGTAATATAATGGCTATATTGGATGACTAATTTTTGCTTCAAGTCTTTTACAATTTAACCAAATCACATGCTAAGACACCAGTAAAATTAATTATTATTTTCTAAAGTCAAGTATTATATGGTAATAAGAGTAGTCACACATTTAAGATACTATAAGTCATACTCTCCAATCTCAATTATTACTCAATTTTTACTATTTGAACATTTAATCAAAGATTTCACTTGTTACTATTAGATGAAAATGTGCATGTACGACTCATTTCATTTCTCTCCCTCCTAGACTTCAAATTTGTAATAGCTACCATCTTTTTCACATTTGTTTCCCATGTCTTATGCTATATTTTATGGTCCATGTTGTTATATAGGTAACCAAAATGTCCTTCCTTAACCCCTTCCACCTCCCAAATCTCATATTAATGGTGTTTTTTATGCATATTCAATTACAAAATACTAAGACTTGTGCATGTGAATCCCTTCAAGATCAAATAGTCATTATGGGAAGTTCATAAAAGAGTTAAAAAACCAAAATCAATACTTTAGTACAAGGATCACATCACTAAAACATTATATCACAAAGAATTCAGAGCATGCTAGTGTTAATAATATATCGCCATCTACATCCAATGATATTGTGCCTCAAAGTAATCATACATTGATCTACACCATAAGGACTAAGACCAAGTGTATAGTGGACAACCACATGTGGTTATTCATATTGAATTCATGTAGACAAAATAAAATAGAATAATAAACACACATTGAAATATATCAATATTTTAATACTTTTAGAAAATTTAAGTTATATTCAATGTGAATGAACAGGGAAAGAGTACACTGATGTACAATTTATGCATGATAGATTACATACAAAAAGCATGATACTATAATTAAAATTGTGTATGGAATGGATTGTGGGTTGAAACGACCCTTGGATGGTGCATATGGTACATATTTATACAATACAAGAGTATTTATAAAAAAAATAGCTATATGTAAAATAGTTAAAATTCATTTCATATTCCATGTTAAGTGATAGTTAAACTCCTAGGCATGTGGTAGATAACTACCCAAATGGATATCTAACATGCTCTAAACTGAGAATCACCACTTTTAAATACATGGGTTCAAAGCAATTTGACTTGTGAATGAACTAAAGAAAGATAAGTGTAGGCATGCACAAATGGTGATAGGCTTGACATGGATGAGTTTTTAGTTTTTTGAGTTACGTACACAAGTCTATGAGCAAAGTAAAAGCTAGGTACATATATATGTAAGTTATTACAAATTGGCAGATGGGACTGATAGCAAGTGTAAGTGAGGTGTGTAGGATTGTGATCAATATTCATGGAAAGGTGTGTGTAGGAATTCATAACAAGTGTGATCAAGGTATAGGTACAAAAAGGATAAGTGTCACTATTACACATATATCATTCACCCTTTATTTAAAATCAATGGTATCCATTATATCCTTGTGTAGCTACAAGAATTGCATGTCATTTTTTTCAGAGTTATACTACTTATCTTGATCAACATATTACCCCAATTTAAACACTATGAAAATATAATGTGTGCCATGGCATGTGTGTGTGTTTATATCACTTAAATAATATGATCCTTCTATGTGGGGCACAAGCATTAAAGATCAATATCTTGTGGATAGTGTAATTATTTTTCACTCAATAGGTGGAGGAACATAAGGTTTGAAAAGATCTATGTTAAAGACTAGGTAATTCCCAAGTATAGAAGTAGATTTAAGAATGAAGTCAACCTCACCAACTACATGAATAATTTTTAAGGACCATATTACAGAGGATTGATAATTTAATGTGTATATTTAAATCAATCTTTCAAAAAAATTAGCTAGACTTTATCACAAACTCAGAGTGCATGAGGTGTGTGATTTAAGTCATGACACTCATAATTTTAATTGGTGTGACAAATTATCTACTAAAATTACTTATGAATATATTTTATGTGGCATAAAAACTTATCAGCTTTGTCCATTTCCCATTCATGTGTGCATGACTCAGTGTTGTCTAGTGTGTGGTAAGATATATCTAGAGGTGGCACAAGCTAAAACTAAAGACATGTTTGGAATGGACTATTCCCCATAGAGTTGTGAATTATTATGTTTTAGGTATGTGAAATGTATAAAATAATTTCATCCCATATGTGATCATGCATGAAATTATACATTCTCAAAATATGAACAAGTATTCAATTAATAAATTTAGTTTTCCCATCTATCTATGGATGAAATGTTATTGACTAGCCCAACTATGTACGCATCAAGTCCCATAACGCTTTCAAAAAATGACTCACAAAGTGTGGATATTGATTGTATATGATGGATGTGGGGTATCCAAAGTGAACCAAAACATGGTTGAATAAGCATTGTGTAGTGTCAACTACATGAATGTGTTTCTTGAAAGTGACCATGATAGCCATATTTGAAAAACTATCCACTATAATGAACTCAACATCATTTTATCACTTCATTCTAAGTAATCCAATCATTAAATTCATTCTAATATATTTACATGGCCTAATTGAGATAAGTAGAGGTTTGTACAATCTTATATTCCTATCTGTGGGCTTGGAGATATAAGGAATGCAATATTTGATATGGATCTGCACTTATGTTTGCATGTGCAGCTAGTATAAGTGTAATTATAATGTAACTAGAGTCTTTATCAGAACAAAATGTCATGATGTCCTAGCATAGTGATCCTCCTAGATTAGTCTTTAGTAAGGTGTGCCACTATGAACATATAGGTGCCTGAGCTTGTAGCTAATCTTTTTAGATAAATACAACTCCTAAATGTTTTTACCTTATGCAAGGATAGTGTAAGTATATGTAAAGTATTGAATAACTAAGTAGAGGGATCTCTAGTCTATGAAGTTATGGTTGTGATTATATATCACTATGATTATCCTATGAATCAATGGTCTACTAAGGAAATATATTAACTTATTTTCATTCCCTTTCTTGTGCTTGATTTAGAGATGGAACTATTACAGGTAAGTCATCCATTATATGTGGTTCACATTTTCTAGTTTTATATGTATCTATAGGAACTGAAGTGGATTATGGTCAGAATGAATTACTCTCTCCTTCCCAAATATGTAGTGACACTATTTATTAAATTATTTCATAATAACATATAATTATTTTTTGTTGGTTGAGTACCTTTACACCATGTGACTTAATTTATCTGAGTGGTATGCAACCAGATGTTCATTTTACATGAGTACTGTGTCAAATGCATATTAAGATGTATAGGTGTGAATTTGGAAGGAGTGTGTAATGTCATAAATTATGATTACATTCATTTCATAGAGGAATTACTTGAGTGCCTTAAAATCATATTATTGGCTTGAGTCCAATCAAACTTAGATCTTTCATGTGTTATTCAATTGAGAATCCAAGAGATGTGTGAGAAACTAAGGAGAAAAATGTGATAAAAGTTTATGATTCCAATAAAAATAATAAATTATGTGATATTATGAGGAGTTTTCCAATCCTAGATCACTTTGATATTTCTTACATATACATGAATTCTTGTGTGGTTAATGATGTAGCCCAAGTACTAGATTTGTGCAATACCAAAAGTACACTTTGTTAATTTGGCCTACAACTTGTGTTGATGCAAGGTGTATAATATTTATGTGACATGATCCATGTGCTAATCATAATTATTACTAATAATGATAATTTCATCTAGGTTAAAAATTATTTAGTTAAGGAAATTATTGAGTAGATCATCCATCAAGTGCATGAAGGTTGTTGGTGTGTTGGTTAGGCCAAAAGGCATGACCAAAAATTAATACAATCATTCCCATGTCTTGAATGTTGTCTTATATACATCTTTAGTATGGACTAAAAATTGATGATAACATGAATTCAATTCAATCTTGGTGAAGTAGTAATCACCTCTAATTTTGTTTAGGAGGTCATTAATGCATGGTAATGGATATTAATTCTTCACTGTGATTTTTTTAGTGCACAATAGTCTATGTAAATTCATCATAACCCATAATTATTACGTACAATGAATATAAAACTCCTAAATGAAGAACATCTATGCTTTATCTTTCCATGATCAAGAAGCTCTTGTATTTGACACTAGATTTCATCATTATCCTAAATTGATCTATGATATAGAGGACTATTTGAAATAAGGGATCTAGGGATTAAGTTGATATGGTGTTTTATCCTATAGTGCATTAAGAGGCATTTAAGATATTTGAATACTTAATTGTGATTATATAGTAACTTGTCACATTATTTATAATATAAATTTGATCATGCATTACCTATTGCCAAATTATTTTTATCTAGTGCAAAGGTGTATCCAAGTGGACCATGAGTAACACAAAATTCTATGCATGAGACACATGTTTGTAGTAGTTTTTAGTAGATACAAAGGTGAATTACTTATGGGAATTGACTGAAAGAGGTTGAATAAGTAATATTTCTTATGGATAGTCCAACATTATGTCTTGTCTTGATATGTAACTTCACATTTATACAAATACAACCTTCCTATCAAGATGTTGCAAACCTCTAAAGGTGTAATGTCACAAGTGATTATGTCCTCCATAGGCTTGATTTTTTACTATAATGTGTATTATCACTATACCTATACATTCTTTCCTTATTGAATCCACCCCAATGAGTATGGATTGGGATGAATAGCAGTGGTAATATTGAGGCAATCCATTTTGGATTTTTTAATGATGTTCTTCCAACTACCACTATCAATAATTACATGAATATGTTGAACCTTCACCTACAACTTAGTGTTGGAAATAATTTAACACTCTTTATAAGTGTATATTGTATTGATGTTGGTGCTTAGAAAATTAGTGTCTAGATCAGTGTTATTTGATGGTACATGACTTGATGCAGGTTATGCAAGTAATAATTGTTACACATGGAATTAAGAGTCATCATGGGTGCATAAGAAATGATGATGGTGCCACTTATCACTGGACTTATTCTTACCTTTATTTTAATAATAAGACATATGAGCCTCCATATTCTTCATAACCTTCTTAGGTTACTCTCCTTTGTGGTAATTTATCTACTTATATACATAAGGCTATGATGAGAAATTAGGTGTGAGCTATCTCTTGCATGCTAATTTGGATGAAGAGATGAGACATTACTTCATATTTACCTTGGATTCAATCTTATTAGTATTATGATAATATTTACCCATAGTTTTATAAGTTAAAAATTCCATCTTTACATGGATATAAGCTAATATTTTGTTAATGTACTTCAAGATCTTATGTTGTTCAAACAAATTTTTTCACAAGCACATAAAGTAGTCATGGAATAAGTTGGTGCAGTTTTCCACTGACTACTCCTTGTAATATAAATATTATTTTAAATTGATTTATTCATCCTCAAAGTGATGGAGATGATAGTGCTCCTCCTTAAACATGTTAATAAAGGTCTACCAAGCATGAATGGGAACATAATATTGCATGTGTTGCAATCGAAAGTTATCCCACTAGTGAACCACCTAAATGGAAATATTTAACACTACAAAGGTTATTTCATCAACATGGGTGAAGAAATTGAGTGATAATTATTCCTTGATCTATAAAATCTAGGAATATAATGTTGTGGCATTTATTTTTCCTTCAAAAAAAGGAATGTCAACATTAACTCATACTTTAAATAGGGTTTACTACTGAAACCATTACTGAGTGAACTATAGAGGAGGGTTAGAAGGCTTCAATTTGAGTTGAATCATCAAATAATGTAATTGACACAAAATTTTGGTGTGCCTATATTGCATTTGTAATAATCCATTCAACAATTGAGGTGACTTCAAATTACTTTTAGGCATCAACCATCTTACTTTTGCTACAACATTCCTCTGGGTAATCTAAAATAGAACTGACTGATATTCCTTATTTCTCTTGTTAAACTTTCATGTTTATAATTATATAAAATATCTACGTTATGATACCAATGATCTATGTAATGAGTCCTAATAACAAGTGCATAGGGGATAAACATGTGTGGTTATACATAGTGAATGTGCTCAAATAAATTTAGATAGAATAACAAATACACATTTAATTGAATCAAAGGTCTAATAATTGCATAAAATACAACTTATGGAAATAATGTAGTGATGTGAAACTCATATAAGATAGAGTAGATATGTAGAGCACACGACCTATCATTATGATTATGTATGGCATCAAATTTGGCTCATATCAACCCTTTATCAAATGGATATGGTACATATTTATATAATACAAGAGCAGTTACAGATTTTGTCAACTAAAAATAATATAGTTGCAAGTCATTTCATCTTCCTTGTTGAGTGTAAGTTACAAAGAATATAGTTTCAAGCTAATACATGGTGCACTAAATCAAGACAAGTGTAAGCATAAACAAATAGAGACAAGCTTGGCATGGAGGATTTTTAGGATTAGAAGAAGGTATGATCTAGGTGCTTAGGTCTACAAGAAAGCATAGGACTATGATAAAGTGTGATATGGTGATAACTAGATGCATAGGACTATGAGAAAGTGTGAGTGAGATGCACAAGAGTGTAAGAAATTTATGTTTAGAAGAGTGTGTAGGTATGCACAATAAGTGAGAATAGGATGCAGACATACAAATGAGAAATGTATGTTATTGCTTAAGATTTGTGCATGGATCATACATATACAACTAATGATTCATAAAATATATAAAATGATAATAAGAGTTCAAGTAATATTTTAAGATAAATTATTTGAAACAAGTTGATCACATTACCTCTTATGAGATCAAAATACTATTATGCATATCATAGAATGCATGGGAATCATAAAAATAGTGATTTGGATTTAAAAAAGAAAATAAAAAGTATTATTGACAAAGGTGATCATATAATGGATACATTAATCAGCAAACCTACTCACACTATGAGTACATTTCATAAGGAACAAGTGTAAGTTGAACAAATGGAATAATAAGATAAATAAATCTTACAAAAACAATAATTACATAGAGATCGGTTAGATCAACAAAGGGAATAAATCAAAAGGGATAAATTACTCAAATATCATTCATAAAAGGATAAGTTAAAAAGGGATTGAAAAAGACTCCAAATTTAATAAGAAAAGTTACATAAGATACAAGTGGAACAAGAAAATATATAAAAGGGAATCAATATAATGTGGATAAACAACAATATATTCTTGATCTTCCTTTATTGATAATTTAGAAGTAGAATATGGCCATGTTTCCAATTATTATAATAATGGTGATGATGAAGCCAACATGGTTAATATGATAGCTGATCAACTACACAAGTTAAACTTCAACCCTTAAGATGAATATTTATTTCATAAGTTATCCACACCTAATTGTCCATGAGTATACTATGATGATTCAAAATTAATAGTTAAAGATCAGCTAGATATAAAAATAAATCTATTTTAGGTGTGCTTAAAGATGATAATGTAAACAATTGTTGCAATAGTAGATCTCATATAGCATTCATGACAAATTTAGTTGATAATGTGGTTCCAAATGAGGCATCCACAAAGCATTCATCATATCTAAATATTTTGACTCTTAATATTAATATTTATGGAAAGAAATGTATTAAATTCAATATTTATCTTCTTATGAAGAAAATATATGTTCCATGACACTTCTCCAACATCTTAGGTATTATTATTGGGACTCAATGTTGCATGGGATTGATTAAACTACCAATAAAACTTGGGTCAAAAACATGTTCTATCATATTTCACATTGACCCTACCTTAAATAAATATAATGTAGCATTAAGAATATCATGGATGAGATCAATGGGAGAAACATTGGGTTAAGATCATGACTATATTACATTTGAGCATGAAAGTACAATGATTACAATGTCAAGATAAAAATATTCAGTGGTGAAAAAAGAAATAAAATAAAATATTTCTTAAGCTACCATTCTTTCAAAGACATCTAGTACCATCATTAAAATGACACATGATATAGTACATATGATAGAGCAAAAGAAATTAAAAAAATTAAAACCACAATATGTTGTAGTTAGTTCTACATTTACTAGTATAAATAGTAATAAAAGTGGAATACCATAATTTTAGGAACAAGAATATACTTATGTTCATGATTATGTAAAGGATTGGTACAATAATTTTAATAACATGGGATCTACACATAGACATCCATCCCAATTGATGGATTAACATAGACTTTAGATGGTGATTGCATATGTTATGTAGGAAATCCATGACAACACCTTGTGAATCAAGCTATGGGTTAGCTCAAAAGAATTCAAAATAAAAAGAAAAAAATATAATTTTACATAACTTCTTAATCATTTCATCATGTTATTTTTCTACTTTTTCACATGTTTGATTTGATTAACAATTTTTCTATCCCTTGACTCTTAGTGACTTTTTTGGCTTATTAGATCTTATTTTTCACCTTTCTAAAACTGAATAGTCCAAGACAATGATCCATACTACCATACTTTACCATTTACCTTGATGTTTTCATAATATAAATTGAGAAAATTTCATTTTATATCAAGGACAATATCGACTAGTATTGATAAAAATGACTTTCATTACTATCCTAGATGGTCAATCTTGTCCTATATAATTTTAACATTCAAATCATAATTTGAGCACATAGACAATACTACCAATTTTTTGATATTTTACTTAGTTATAGTATAAAAAATAGTAATTGTTCATACAAAATATTTATTCTACTATGTTATATTTCTCATACATGCACATTAGATACTTTTAAAATATGCACACGTGATGAGAATAGAATTTATAATCTTTCCTTGACATATTTATTATGGTCCACATATATTTAGCTACATGCACATTACATGGCCATGCCATCATATTTGATTTATGATTTACAAAGACACATATTTCAAATTGTTTATATCCATCTCACTTATTATAATTTTGAATTTATGTTCTAGTTGTTTTAGTTCTTGATGAAAATTTCAAAAAAAGTATAAAAAAGTCAAATATTTCAAAAAAATGAAAATATTTAAATACTTTAAATATTCAAAAGCAGGACTTACACATATGATTAAACATCTATTCTACAAAATTTTCATGTGTTATTTATCTCATGATTTATATATATAATAATATTTCTCTATCACATGCATTTCACTAGTATTCATGTGTGTTATGTAGGACATACATATTTTACATGTACTAAGATGTTGGACTTGCATCTACCTTGTATCCATGCTAAACTAGGGGCATCTTATCCATATTATTTCAATATTTATAGGTGTTATGATTTGATAACTCCTATAATATTGAGTTATATGCTCTCTATGAATATCTTTCCAACATATTTATATTACATTGTATATATGAATATTCCATTTTATAGGATATGATCACATTACATATACATGGTGTAAACTATATTTCTAGTTTTATTCCAATGATGTTATTACTTATACATAGTATATTAGACTATGTTTCTATATTATTTATTTCCATTGGTCCTTGTGTATAAAACTCCTTAACATCTCCATGATATTATATTTTGGTATGTAAGATAATGTATAGGAACTATTTCATCCCTTGCACAACCCAAACTCTAGTACCTGCAAACAATATTCATGCATTCAATCATCTTCATTAGCCTCTTATTGTATGTCAAATTCCTCTATTTATCTAATATCATTATCTTCTTTTATCCATTCATAAGGATTCATTTCATGCTCTCATTTTGTCCTTAGATCCTCTGCCACCTACACTCTTCCATAATGTCTTCTCATTCATGTTGAAGACTCTTTGATTCCACTCTCAAACTCTAAACATCACTAGTCTTTAAGTTTCTTTGACCAAATACCTTGGGATATTAACTAGGCCTATATTAGTTAACCTTAAACATAAATAACTTTTACTAGGCTTTTCACATTTATCCTATATCCTAACTCATACTTTCTTACTATCTCTAAGGCCTTCATGCAACTCTAGACATTCTTTACACTCTCCTTGTAGCCTTTTTTAAGGCTATCTTTCATTGTATAGATAGGTACAATTTAATATTTTAAAATTAAGACCATTATTTGACACCCTATATTTTCTTATACCTCCATATTAAATTTTAGGATTCAATCCCTTCTCTAGATGCCCTTTCTAGCACTAGTATAGACCTAGTTAGGTCTTTTTAGCCTTATGTAACACACAGTCCACTATAAGTCATATGTATGGGTCCGTAAAGGTTTGGAACCTTTAAAATAATCTTCTAAATTACAAATACCATAATAATACCAAGGTTTTTTGAATTCCACTAGTTACAATGAAACTTATTCCACTTTTTCTATTTTACCCTAAACTAGGGTTTATAGGGTTCTTTATAAGCCTGAGAGGGGTCAATAAGGATTATTTGGGTCTTGGAGAACTTTCACACCTTCCCAATGCTTTAATGATAAATTTTTTGTCTTTTTAAACCTTATAAAATCTTTATTTTCTCTTGAAAGACTCCTATCTATGGTCAAACACAAATTCAACAGTTTATTGTACCATAGTCTGCTATAGTTTCTTATCTTAAAGTATTGAAAAGGTTACCAACTTTTAAAAGGTTAAAAATAGGATCCATCAACTTAATCATCATTGATGTCAACTAACAACACCATATTCATGATCTTATAATGCCTATCATGCTCAAAACCTATTGTGGAGGTCATAAACAAGATTATTGATTGTGTTGGTTAACAGGGTGTTCACAAAGTCTATTTTGAACCCTGATCTATTAGATTCAAATGTAGATGTATATGTGCCTTTAGGAAACGTAAAAACATAATCTCTACTTTTTCAACTCTCCTTAATATTTGTTACACTCCATTGGATAATTTCAAGGAACAAACATAGGGATTGATCTCAAACCTCTAGTCATTATCCTTTGCCATTTCAAATCACAAAATATTGTCTTAAGGATCATAAGGTTTAAAATATGTCAAAAAAAATTAATACAATTATATCAAAACTAAATTCAATATTAAATTATATTCAAAACATTTTAATTTTATTATTTATTCTTTCTACATTATCTACTTTGTCAACTTTTATAAAATACATAGTTGTTCATTATTTTGACTCCATTATCACATTGCTCTGTGCCTCTACCTTTTAAAATTTCTAAATAACTCCTAAAAAAATATTAACTTCCTACCATTACCCCTAAATTCTAATATATCAATTTCTTCAAGCCAAAACTCATTGCATTCCATTCACAAACATGAGTAACTACCTTTTGAATAACTAACTCTTGGAAATTAACCCTCACATGGACATTACATTCCAAATTTCATGGTTCTTTTCCTTTTTCTCATGTCATGTACATTGAACCACCATAATATACTTATCTAGACATATTTAAAACCTTGTAATAACATTAAATTCTTTGACACTTAATAAAACACTCCTAACACACTAACATATTTCAAATTTTCAAACTAATGTTTTGGTGGGAAACTATCCCAAGCCAATAACACCCACTACAAAGCTATCTAATGACTAATTCACCCTCACTAGGTCCCTTTAGGACTCTAATACTCAATCGAACAAAAATACACTTAATTACAATAAATAGCTTGATGCCCCTGCAGCATACAAAATTTGAATATGTCCATTGCTTGTGGCCCTAGGCCCTTTGTTTGTGTGACATTTGAGCATGTAATTTTTATGTGTAATTATTTTTGTCCTTTGTATATGTGAAATATTTATGTAACATTTGAACATGTCCATTTTCTATTACCCCTAGCCTTAATGGATGATATTTCACTTTTTATGTTTATGTGTTTGTTGAGATTGTTAAGTTTAATGAGTGTCATGATCCATATCATGCACTAACTATTTTGTATTATTATAATAAAATTCACTTATATGACCTTCATTGATAATTTTATATATTATTTATATAATGTCTTAATAAATCATTCAAATTCTACATATCTTACTATGTTCACATACTTTTGATATTATAATTTGTAGTTATAAATAATTACATAAATTACAATATGAAAAGATCTTATACTAATTCACACTAAGCAAAGCTTCCCTATTCATTATAGATATGCTAATAATCATTTAAAGTAATCTTTAGACAAATAAATAGGTTATTTTACCCAAGTTAAGAAAACAATTATTAAGTATTCAAGCCATCTTTAGATGCATACATGTAGTTAAAATATCACAATTTTAAAAAACACTCAAAGTAGGATAACTATATGGGCTTGAAATTCCTCTTCAAATTATTGGATACATAGGCAATAATCAAACAATGTGGGGGGGGGGGGGGGGAGGAAGAAGGTAGGGGAGGGATTTGGGTTAGCTCATCCCATTTCACTCCCCCCCTTTATATTTGTACATTTTTAACTATTGCAAGCCCTATTAGGGTTTTCAACTTTAAACAAGTCAATTTCAGGTCTTTCACATGAAACTAAAGTTCAAGTTTCCACACATGTAGACATGTTTCTAGCTATCTTAGATTATCATGCATTGATTTCCTAGATTTTCATTAGAATAAAAAATTGACCAATTAAAGACAATAGTGTTAATCGATCTTATCCCATTTTGGATAATCATGTCCATTATTAATCTTAGTCATAATTCTTGTGGCACTTGCAAAATAAGTATTTGATAATCAACTCCATCCTCTATTTAGTTTCACATAGTCAGATCATAGACAATAAATAGATAATTCATTAGTTTTATTCATAGTTAGTCTTCTTTCTTTCAACGATGCTTCATTGATTTCCATATTTTACTTTCATTTTACTTATCACAAGTTAATTTATAATATTTTTATCATTATATTAGACCTATCTAAATTAGTTTTAATGCACCTATTAATTCAAAATTTTGAGAAAACATATTAATGATCCTATATATTACTAAAACATTACCAAACCCTAGGTTTCCATTACGATTCTAACCTTATTTATAGGATTTAAGAATTTTGTATTGGGGTTTCAAATTTAATATCTATTTCACCCTTAACCTTTGTGAAAATCATAAGTTTTATTCTTTGCCCTTGGGTTTCACCCTCAATTTACTATTATACTTACTTTCATATGGTTGTGTCTTATCATCCCACTTGTTCAACTCATATATACTCCATAATGACTCTATTTTTCAAATTATTTGAGGTTTTTTCTAATTATATTGAGTAGACAAAAAAGGCTTTTTTGGTCAAAATATTTTGCAAATTTTTTAGAACTTACAATCTACTATTTTTAGTAAATTTAGTCCAGGGGATGAATGATGTAATTTTTTTCAAATTAATTTAAGTTTTTTATTTGTCTATTAATTTTAATAAAAAAACCTCTCTTGGATTTCACAAATATCTAATGGATATATTTTAGTGGTTTATTATTTATTGTGAAGATATATAATGTCTATTTTGGATGAACATTTTGTTGTTCAAGTTTTTTAAAAATTGAATGAAATCATATGCTAAGACATAAGTACCATTAATGTAATTTTTTTGAAAGATAAGTATGACATGGGAACTAGATCAATAAAATATTCAAGATGCTATAGGGCCTACCCTACAACTTGAATTATTACTCAATTCTTATTATTACAATATTCAATCAAAGATTTTACCAATTACCACTAGAAGAAAAAGGGAATTTATGACTCTTCATTTATATCCCTCCTAGATCTCAAAGTTATAATAACTACCATCATACATCCATTATTTACCCATGGATTATATTGGGTTATGTGGTCCATGTTGTTAACACTCAAAGAGGTATGTCATCACATTATAGAGTAAACTAACATGTCCTTCCACAAGCCCATCCACCTCCCAAATCTCCTCTTAATAGTGTTTTTATGCGTATTCAATCAAAAATACCTAAGGTTTGTGCATTTGAAACCCTTCAAGATAAAATAATCATTATGGGAAAGTTCATAGAAGAATTTAAAAATAATAATCAATATTTCAGCTCAAGGATCACATCACTTAAATATAAGATCACATACACAAATAATTCCTAGCATGCTAGTGCTTATCATATATCTCCATCTCCATCTAATAATTTTTTATGTTAAACTAAACATGCATTGATCCAAACCATAGGACTCAAGACCAAGTACAAAGGGGAAAATGTCTATGTTTATGAAAAGTACATGCATGCAAATAAATTTAAACATTAAAATAAACACACATTCAATTGGATTGGAAGTCTAATGCTTTCATAATGTAAATTCTATTAAATGTGAATGAACATGGAAAGAAAATAGTGATATACAAGTCATTTATGATAGATTATATACATAGAGCATGCTACCTATCATTATAAATGTGTATGGAATCATCTATGGGTTGTATTAACCCTTGGATATATGCATATGTTACATATCTATATAGTACAAGAGTAGTTATAGCTATTATTAATTACAAATAACATAATTATAATTTGTTTTATCTTACTTGGTAAGTGATAATTGAACTACTAGGTGTGTGTCCAATTATTTCCCAAATGTATATCTAATAAGATCTAGGCTAAGAAGTGCCACTTGGAAATCCATGTGTTTAGATCAAGTAAACATGTGGTTTTACTTAAGAAATACAAGTATAGGGATGCACAAATAGTGATAGGCTTGGCATAGATAAGTGTGCAAAAATATGTGTAAGTGTGAGCTAAGTACGTAAGTTTTTGATCAAAGTGTGAGATGGGTGCACAAGTTTATGAGTTTGTGTGAATTGGGATTTTAGGAATTTGAGAAAGTGTGATTGAGGTGTGTGGGATTAGGAAAAATATTTATGCAAAGGAGTTCACAGGTCTACAAAAAAAGTGTAAGTGGGTTGTAGGTGCATAAATTATAAGTGTACACTATTACATAGGATCTATGCACAAATAATTTTCCCTTTATTGAATATCAATGGTCTCTATTGCATCCTTTTATAGTTACAATAACTACATGTGAATTTTTTGATAGCTATACCACTTAAATTGATTGGGATATTTTCCCACTTTAACCACTCTAAAAATTTGGTATGTGGCATGGAAAGTGTGTGTTTAATCACTTAAATAATATGATCCTTATCTATGGGGCATAAGTGTTTGAGATCAATATCATAAGGATGGTAGGTCACTATTGACTCAATAAGTGGAAGAATGTAAGGATTAAAAATTTCCACTTTGAATCTTGAGTGCATTTCCAAGTACAAAGTTAGATATAGAATGTAGTGAATCTCACCACCTTTGTGAAGAATGTGTAAGGACCATATTTTATAGGCTCTATCTTGTGGTTTAGACCTTTAAATCAATTACAAAGGTGCAACTAGAATTTATCACCAACTCAGAATACATAAGGTGTGTGATGTACATCATGGCACTCCTTGTACTTTTGTTGTGTGTGAGAAAGTATTTGTTAAACCTACTAAATAACATATTGTATGTGGCACAAACGTTTCTCATATTTTTCCACTTCTAATTCATGTTTGTGTGACTTAATGTCAATTAATGTGTTATAATATATGTCTATAATTATCATAGGCTAAAACCAAATACATGTTTGGAAAGGACTATGCCTCATAGAGATGTGAATTACTTTTTTATATGAATTTTGAATGTACAAAATATTTTCATCCCATGTGAAAGCATGCACATAATTATACAATCATAAAATATAAACAAGTGTTTGATTGACAATTTTAGTTTCCCCATCTGTTTATGGTTGAGATATTGACTAATCCAATTTTATACCCATCAAGTCCCATAATTATTGATATAAATGTCTCACAAAGTGTGGATATCAACTGGAGATTAAGGATGTGGGGAGTCTAAAGTGAACCCAACCATGGTTGAATAAAGCTTATGTAGTACCATATATTAATGTCTGTCTTGCAAGTAACCATGATAGCCATATTTGAGAAATTATCCACTACAATGAACACAACATCATGTTAGCATTTCATCATAGTCAATCTAGTCATGAAATATATGTTATCATATTTACATGGACTAAACAAGATTGGTATAGGTATGTAAAATCTTATATTTTTATTTTTGGGCTTAGAGATGTAATAAGGAATGCAATACTTGATATGGTTCTCCACATATGTTTGCATATATAACTAGTATAAGTGTGATTGTAATACTGTTAAAGTATTTTCCACACCAAATTTTTATGATTTCTTGGTATAGTGTGCCTCCTAGATGAATCATTAGTGAAGTTTGACATCTAAAACATATAAGTGATCTAACTTATATTAAATCTTGTTAGACAAGTGTAAATCTTGAACTTGTTTACCATGTGCAAGGTTAGTGTAAGTATCTACAAAGTCTTGATAAACTAAGGAGAGGGATACCTAATCTAAAAATTTGTGTCTCTATATATCCAAAACTATGATGATAACATGAATTAGTGGTCTGTTAAGGCAGTTTGATGCCTTCTTGTCCTTCCCTTTCTTATTTGTTTTATAATTTTCTCTATGTTTACAAAAATTGAAGTGGCTTATGATCACAATGAATAAATACCTCCTTCCCCAAGATTTAGTGATTTCATTACTTAATTGCTTGAATTATAAAATAATGTTTTCCTTTTAAGGTGGAGTACCTTTTCACCATGTTGATGAATTTATCTAAGTGGTATACGATCGGATGTCCATATTGCATGAGTACTACACTAAGTGCATAGTAAGATGCATCAATGTGAATTTTTAAATGAGTACATAATTTAAGGAATTATAAGTAAAAGTATTACACATATGTTTTGATTTAGTGCTTAAAAAACACATTTTTGGCATGATTTCAATATAAATTACCTTTTTTACATGTTATTTGGATAAGCAACCAAGAGATGTGTGAGAAACCAAGAACAAATCTAAGATAGAAATTTGTGAGTCTAATAAAAATCATCAATTTTGTGAGACTATGAGGAGTATTCCAATCCTAGATCACTTTTATATTTTTTGTATCTACATGAATTCCTACATGGTCAATGATGTATCCTAGGTATTAGACCTATGCAGTGACAAATGTACACTTTTCTAAGTTGATATGTATCTTGTGTTGATGTAAGGTGTCTAAGACATGTGTGACATGTTATGTGTGATCCTCAAAAGTATTTATAAATATGATAATGTCATATAGTTAGATGATTATGAATAATTTGATAAAATTCTTGAGTAGATCATTTATCAAGTGTATGAAGGTTGTTGATGTGTTGGTTACACCGAAAGGCATGACTAGCCATTCATAAAATTATTCTCATGTCTTGAATGTTATCTTCTAGATGTATTTAGGATGGATTAGAACATGGTGGTAACTTGGATTCAAGACAATATTGGTGAAATATCGTGCACCTTTGAGTTTATCTAGGAGGTCATCAATGTGTGGTAGTGGATACTTATTCTTCACCATAATTTTATTGAGTCTGTGATAGTCTATGCATAGTCAACAATACCCATAATTATTGGGTACAAGGACCATCAGAATCATATAAGGAGAAGAGAAAGGATTTATATTTTCATGATCAATTAGTTCTTGTCTTTGGCACTAGATTTCATAATTCTATAAAACTAATTTACAATATAGAATACTATTTGAAAGAGAGGATCCAAGGACCAAATCAATGTGGTTTTTTACTATGTAATATATCAAGAGGCCTTCAGGATCTATGAAGACTTTATTATTCTTCTTTGATAAATTTTTGAGTTAATACTATTATAAATTTTATCATGTGGTACACATTACCAAAACTTATTTCATCTAGCATGCAAGTGTATTAGGATATAACATGAGTAACATGAAATTATACACATGCAATAGGGGTTTATGATATTGATTTGTGGAGAGAAAGGTGGAATTGGTCATGGGCACATACTCAAATAGGTTTTATTAGTTATCATGAGTGTGGATAGTCTAACATTATGGTTTGGATTGATATGTAACTTCACGGTCATACAAATATGCCCTTCCTAACAAGATGTTGTAGACCTTCAAAGGTAGGAAGTCATAAGTAATAATTTCCTCCATAGACTTGAATTTGTATTAGAAGGTGCATTATCAGTATACCTATACATCCATAATTTATTGAATCCAATCTAATGAGTATGGATTAGGATGTGTAGTAATGGTGATACTAAAGTGTTGTGTTGTTGATTACATAATGATGTTCTTCTGACTACCATTTTCAATGATTATATGAAGAGGTTGACCCTTCAACCAAAACATGGTGTGGAAAATACATTCATGCTCATCAAGGGTGTCTATCACAGTGGTGTTGGTGCTTATAAAATAAGTTTATGGATTAATGTTATCTAATAGTATAGGACTTGATTTAGATTATGTGATCAGGGACTATTGTGCATGACATTTAGATTCATCACAAGTGTGAAAGAAATGATAATGGTAACATTTAACTATAATTATTATTTACTTTGTATAAATCAAAAGTTAAAGAAACCTTTTGGTTATATTCAGCTTTCTCAATCTACTTTCCTTTTTGATAAATGCTCTACTTCTATGTAAAAGGTTGTTATGAGGAATTAGGCTTGGGATGGATCTTGCACACTACATTGGATGAAGAGACGAGATGTTGTTTCATATTTACCTTGGATTAAATCTTACTGGTATTGATATAAACTTTCCCCAAATTTTTATAATTTAATAACTCCATCTTCACATGGATATAAGGTTAAAATTCATTGATGTGCTTTAACACCTTGTGT
The DNA here is from genome assembly GCA_037957365.1 of Torreya grandis. NCBI lineage: Eukaryota > Viridiplantae > Streptophyta > Pinopsida > Cupressales > Taxaceae > Torreya > Torreya grandis. The sequence goes on along the minus strand of JARHVA010007121.1, from coordinate 304,786 downwards.
TGTCTAGACTAGTTATCTCATAAGTGCATAAATTAGTCATGTAATAGGTTGGTGTAGTTTTCCACTTATAGTAGTGATGGATAGGAAAATAATCCTCCCTTAGTGTGTCAATAAATTTATTCCTAGATTAAATTGGAACATAATCTTTTGCATGATATGCATTGAATTTCTCCCACCAATGAACCACTTGAATGGACATCTTTAACATTATGGAGGTTATTGATACTAGAGCATAGGCTTAGAAGACTCTTTTTTGTTGTATTTATTTTGGTTTTTTATTTGAATAGGTATATTATGTATTTTTAAGTCATTAATAATATTTCCAAATCACTATCATTCCAAAATTTGTCCATTTTGACTTGTTTTTCATTTCACCACCAAAACTATGTATTTGAAAATTTGAATTTATATAGTCCATTTGAAGGGTCTTTATCATATACTAGTGAAAAACAAGGTCAATATCCTCCATGTATGGGTTAATTAATATATTAAATATATATATGAATAGTAATAATGTATTAACTTATGATTGACCCTGTAAAACTCACTTAAAGTTAAGGCTTAAGTTGGGTTACTAGTTAGTTAGATACTTTTGAGAAAAATAAAGATCTTTGAAATGAAGAAGTGTGAAGTAAGAGAAATAGGAGGTGAATGTGAAGGTTAATAATACAATAGGAGAAAGATAATACAATAAAAAATACCAAGAGAGCTCCAAGAAACTAAGAAAAAGGAGAGAAGTTCAGTAAAACATGGTTTTTAAGAAGGTTGTGTAATACTTTTGCATAAAAGACAATGAAATAATACATTATTTCAATTATATTACTTAGTTTAAATTATAAATAATGTGTAACTATATATATATATATATATATATATATATATATATATATATATATATATATATATATATATATTTATATTTTTTTATTTGTAAGGGTATTTTTCATGTTGTAATCTTGAAAACACAGTACTTATATATGTAATCTAAGAAATGTACATTTATAGCCAAGAAAAAGTTGTTTTCATTATGTTTTATGATTATTCGATGTTTCTAATTAAATTATAAATAATGAGGATTTATTTTCATACCTTTTAAAATTTAAAATATTTAAAAATAGGTCATAAAATTCAAATTATCATTTTTTGAGTGCTCTCAACCCATGTACAGGTCTACTAGGGTTTAGAGGACAAAAATCATTATATATTAAAAACTAACCCTTAAACATTAATGAAAATAGGCATAAAGGTGTATTAGGATGTTTTAAAATTATTAAAATTGTTTTTAGTGTGATTTTTCATCTTGAAATAAAGTTATCTTAATAATTCAAATTGCATGTCTAAAAGAAGGCTTATTTAGAGCACTAAAACCATAAAAATCATCATAACTTTAAAATGATCCAAAAAAATGCAATATTATTTTTTAAATAGGTGCATGAAGGTAAATTTTAGGAATTAAAGTTTTTATTATACCTAAATCTCATTTTATTTAAGAAGCACAGTCTGCATGCTAATTGTAAAGGCTAGAAACCTTGTTTTGTGTTTTCTTGCATTTTCAAGGTTGGATAAAGGAAGAAATTAGTATCTTGAGTTGATTTAACATAAAATTAATGTTAAAAATAATTGTATATTATAAATATTCATTTTTATCATCAAATTACTCTCAATAAGGCTTATAGGCCTAATCTCTCTTTATTAAGCAAGTTATAAGTTTGATCTTCCTTAGTGTCGTTCATCATTTTTGGTATCAGATCAAGATTTGGTTGTACTTCAGAGGTGACCTAAGAATAAATATTTAATTTAAATTAGTTAAAATAAGGTTTTTAAAAATAAACTTGCAATAAAGTGAAAGAATAACACTTAGAGGATCAACTAGAGGTGGTGTTAGAGCATGTCAAAGAAGGAAACCTAGAAATGTATTGTTTTAGGAGATAAGAAACTTGTAGACACATTTGGAGGCAATAGAAACTACTCAAATAAAAGACATTTTTATAGGTTATGTGATTAAATTATATGAATAACCATAATAAGAGTTTGTAGAAGAAGAAGAGGAAGAAATAATGGAAGAAAGATTCTTGAAAATAGTATTAAGAATAGGATCCAAGCCCAAATTTGAGGTTCTAATATATGGAAGAAGGCTAGAATTTGAAGAACTTATGGATTAGATAGTTGAAATTGAAAATAATTTAATTTTGAATAAATATATGAAGATAATAAGGTCAATTCTTTTTACAAGGTTGAAGGGACATGTATATCTTTGGTGGGATAGTGTCCAAGAAGAAAGAAAAAAATAAACAATGACAAGATCAAGTTATGGGATATAATGGTAGCAAAGCTCAAATCAAAATTCATGCTTGTAAACTACTAGACAAATTTTTTCAAGAAACTTCAAAACTTGAAGCAAATAGATATGAATATAAAGGACTACACTGAATAATTATAGAAGCTTATAATCATGTAGAAGAAGATGTTGAGAAAATAATAAGGTAAATAAATAGTCTAAGGATTAATATTTAGAATGAAATTAGCTTGTTGTCTCCAAAATCATTTAAATAAGCTTATCAATTTACTCTTAAGGTTGAAGAGAAGCTCACTATAAGATAAAATCAAAAATCTAGAGGAGGAGGAAGAAATTTCATTGTTAGAAGATAATAAGGTGTTAGAAGTCATTTACATATTGATAATAAAGAAGCAAGCAGCTCTCAAGGTTAATACAATAGTACAAGAGGAGGTTATTTATATAGAGGAATAAGGACATATACAAGAGGTAGAGGAGAATACTTTTGGGTAAAATACTTCAAGTGTAACAGGTATGTTTCCCATAGGTCATATAAATGACTTAAAAATCCACAAACAACCCATACAAGAATTGAAGTTAGCAATCAAGTTATTAAAGCTGAAGAAGGTGTAAGATCACCATCACATGTAGAAGAAACAAAAGTGGGATATTCCTTTTTAATGAAGAGAGTAATCTTAAAGCCAAACAAACATATGAAGGAATCAACCTAAAGAAATACATTGTTGAGGACTACATGCAAATCAAAATGTAAGTGTTGTAAAGGTATAATTGATAGTGGTAGTATAGATAACTTGGTTTCTTCATAAATGGTTGAAAAACTAGGATTTAAGATATTGATACATCTTACACCATACAAGGTGTCTTGGATACAAAATGGGAATCAAGTACTATTTAATGATTAATGTAAGGTATATTTTTATATTGGTAGTTTAAAGGATGAATAACTATGTGGTATCATGTCTATGGATGTTTGCCACATGTTGTTGGGTAGACCTTAGCATTCTGATAGTAAGGATACACGTGATGGAAAGAGTAAAATTTATAAATTATATAAATATGGTAAGAATCATACTTTGACACCATTAAATGATGGTAATGAAGTAGTTGAAAATAGTACTAAGGTGTTGTTAGTGAGTGGAAAAGAGTTATTGCAATTGATAAATAAAAAAGAGGCTGGTTATAAAGAACACAAAGCTGATTTTTTAAAAATCAAGGAGAAATAAATTTGTGAGCATCTCATAGAGGAAGGAGTTCTCATGAAGGAAAATATACATGTGATAGAGTTGAAGGAAAGTGGTAACCATGTATAGTTATAGATAGAGAAAGAGATCATCCAAGTATAGTTACATGTTTATGTGGTGGAAGCATTGGATGAATAGGTTTTTAAATCAAGTACACACAAGAATATAATTGAGAAGGTTTAACTATGAAAATGAGATAAAATCAAATGTATGATTGAGAAGAAGACATCTTTGGAGGTGGATAATATGGACATTTTGAGAGTTCATTATGAGATTGGAAAACATGATAATCATGCTAGCATTGGAGAATATTTAGACAATACACATTTGAAGAATTAAGTCATGGTTATTTAGGGTAATTAGGGGACTCTTTTTTCCCTAATATATTTTTACATTATGTAGGTCCAACCATGGATAGGATAGCAAAGGTAACTACTAATTGTGGAGCAGTCCAATATGTTCATTAGTATGAGAGGTGAAGTAAATAAGTTGGTCAAGTTATTTATATGGCATAGGGGATTGGATAATTGATTATTGTTGATAATTATCTAATTTGGAGACAAGATAGTGTGATAGAGCATGGGAACAAGTTGGTTCTCAAGGAGATATGTAGGTGAGGGATTAATTATAGCTAATTAAGGAAGAATAACAACTAAAATTTATTGGATAAGTATTTAAGAAGATAAATCTTGACATGGAATAAGATTATATCATGGTGAAGGATGAATCAGATTGACATTGAAGACTTCATGAGCATGAGCTCATGAATATTTTTAAATTTAGGGAGCCTTATGCAAGATCATAGGCTTAAATGACTTATTTTTTTTTGTCTTTATTTTATTTTTGGATTTGAATAGATTTATGAGGAATTATTATTCATTAATAAGGATTTAAAATTATTATCATTCTAAAATTTGTCCATTTTGACTTGTTTTCCATTTTCCCACCAAAACTACCTATTTAAAATTTTGAATTTATATAAGCCATTTGAAGGGTCTTTATCATCTCCTAGTACAACCAAATGTCTTTATCCTCTATAGAAGGGTCAATTAATGTACTAAATGTATTTTTTAATAGTAATAATGTCTTAACTCATGATTTACCATGTAAAACAGACTTAAAGTTAAGGCTTAAGTTGGGTTACTAGTTAGTTAAATAGTTTTAAGATAAATAAGGAGATTTGAAACTAATAAGGGTGAAATAAGAGATATAGGATGTGTGTTTTAAGGTTGAGAAGACAAGATGATAAATATAATATAATAAAAACACAAAAATAACTCTAATAATTTGATAAAACGGAGAGAAGTTCAAGAAAATGAGGTTTTTAAGAAGGTTGTGTAATACTTTTGCATCAAAGAAAATGAACTAATGAATTATTTGAAATATATTAATTAGTTTAAATTAAAAATATTTTTATTTATTTGCATTTATATTTTTTTCTTTGGAATGCTATTTTGCATGTTACAAGCTTGAAATCACAATACATGCTTCTATAGTCAACGAAATGTGTGTTTACATCCAAGAAAAAGATGTTTTCATTATGTTTCTTGATTGTTCAAGGTGTCTAATTAAATGATAAAGAATAATTATTGAGGGTTAGAACTTTTAAAGTTTAAAATATTCAAAAATAGGTCATAAAATTTAAATTATCCTTTTTTGAGTGCTCTCAGCCCATGTATAGGCCTACCAAGGTTTAGAGGACAAAAATCACTATATCTTGAAAACTAACCATTAAAAATTCATGAAACTTGGTAGAAAGGTGTATAATGATTTTTTAAAAGTTTTAAAAGTGGTTTCATAGTTATTTAACATCTTTAAATAAATTTATCCTAAGAACATAGACTATAGGTCTAAAAGAAGCCTTATTTAGAGCATTAAAACCATTAAAATCATCATAACCTGAAAATGAATAAGCCAAATAAAATTAAATTTAGTATATAGGTGAATGAATTTAAATTTGAGTTTTAAAATTGTTAAGGATACTTAAAAATCAAGTTATTCTATAAATATAGTCTACAAGCCTAATTACAAAAGTTAGAAACCTTATTTTGTGTTTTCTTGTATTTTCAAAGTTAGATAAAGGAATAAATCAGTATGATGAGTTGTGTTAACATAAAATGAATTGTAAAATACTTTTATATTATAATATTCCTTTTTTTAGAATCAATTACTCTCAATAATTCTTGTTGGCCTAATCTCTATCTCTTAATGTAGTTTTAAGTTTGATCTTCCTTAGCTCCCTCCATTGGATATTTTATCACCATTAGTTAAAACATTGGTTGATAAGTATGCGTCAAGCTATTGAAACAAGGCATCCAATGTTGAGATGTATATTTTTCCTTCAAATAAAATAATTTCAAGATTTACTTTTACTTTAAAGGGGGTTTTCTATTGAAACCATTGTTGATCAAACTATGGAGGAGGGTCAGAAGTCTTTTGGTTGAGTTACATCATAAACTCATAGAATTGGTCAAAAATTTAGTGCACCTAAAATGTGTCAAAAATGATCATTTCAATATATAAGGTTGGCTCAAGATTATTAGGGCATAAAATATCTTACTTTTACTACTATATTCATTCAAGTAGTTTAAACTAGAACTAACTAATGTTCCTTATTTATCTCATTACACTTATATATTTACAGGTATAGGAAAGAGTTACACTCTGATACCTATAATCAATGCTACTATGACAAATAATAAGTGTGTGGTGGATAATTACTTGTCATTGTGTAGAGTGAATGTACTTAGATAAATTCACATAGAATAATCAAAACACATTCAATTGGATAAAAATTTCAATAATTGCATAAAATGTAACTTTTATTCAATGTGAATGAACATGGAAAGAATATAGTGATGTACAATTCATGTATGATTTATTAGGTAAGTAGAACATGCTACCTATCATTAAAATCACATATGGAATCAAATTTGGCTCATATCAACCCTTTTTTGGATGCATATGGCACATATTTATATAATATAATAGTATTTACAATTATTCTCAGTTATAAAGAAGACAATTATAATTCATTTCATATTCTTTTTTAAGTGATAGTTATAAATAATAAAGTTGCAATCTGACATGTGTGTTCACTAAATCAATAAAATTTTAGGCACACACAAGTAGTGATAGGATTAGCACGAAGGAGTGGATAAGATTGTGAGTAAGTATGAGCTAGGTGTATAAGTATTTGAACAAGTGTGTGACTATGAGTAAGTGCAATCTGGCGTGAATTAGGTGCACATGACTATGAGCAAGCATGAGTGAGGTGTGTATTTTTATGATCAATATTCATTCAAAATATCATGTAGGAATTTGTATTAAGTGTGAGTCGGGCATAGGTTTGTAAACTATGATTTTACACTATTATGCAAGAACAATGCACAAATCATACATCTAATACTATCGATTCAAAAATATATAAAAGGCTAATAAGAATTCAAGTTATATTTTAATATAAATTCTTTTAACGAGTTGATCACATTATCACTTATGAGATCAAAATACTATTGTGCATATCATAGATGCATGAACATCATACAAACAATTATCAGGCTTTAAATAATAAAATATAAAGTATTATTGACCTTAATTATCATATAATGGATACATAATTCAAACAACCTATTGACACCATGAGTGCATCTTCTAAAGTACAAGTGTCAGTATAAAAATTAGCACAATAAAAGAAAGAAATATTGTGAAAATACAAATTACACAAAGAACAGTTAAATCAACATAGGGAATAAATGGAAAAGAAGAAATTACTCAACGATCATTCACAAAATGAAAAGTTAAAAAAGGATGAGAAAAGGATCCAAATGTAACAATAACATAAGATACAAGTGGAACAAGAAAATATACAAAAATGAATCAAGATAATGTAAATAAAAAACAATTTATTCTTGATCTTCCTTTACTGGTCAATTCAGAAGTACAAGATGGCCATGTTTCTAATATTAATGATAGTGATGATGATGAAGCCAACATATTTAATATGATATATGATCAATAACACAACTTAAATTTCAAGCCTTTAAATGAATATTTATTTCATGCTTTATTCACACCTATTAGTCTATGAGTATAACATGATGATTCAAATTTAATAACTAAAGATCCACTAGATACAAATAACAAAGATATTTTAGATATGCCTAAAGATGATTATGTAAACACATTTTACAATAGTATATCTGATATTGAATATGTGACAATTTTGGTAAATAATGTGGTTCCAAAGGAGGCATCTATAAAGCATTCATCATATCTAGATCCTTTGACTCTTAGTCTTCATATTAATGGCAATAAATGTTCCAAATTCAAGATTACATCTTCTCATGAATCAAATATATGTTGCATGACACTTCTTCAACATCTCAATTATGACAATAAACACTTAGGTAGTATTATTGGGCCTCAATGTTATATTGGATCGATTGAACTACCAATAAAAATTAGGTTTAAAACATGTTTTATCATATTTCATAGTGACTCTACCTTGAATCAATAAATGCAACATTAGAAAGATCATGGATGAGAGCAATGGGAGAAAAATTGGGTAAAGATAATGAATATGTTACATTTGAGAATGAAAGTACAATGGTTATAATTTTAAGAGTAGGAAAGTTAGTATAGAAATAATAGATAAAATTAAATATTTCTTCAGCTAACATTCTATTAATGACATATATTACCATCATTGTAATGACACCTAATATAGTACATATGGCAAAGAAAAAGAAATTTAAAAATTCAAAACCCTAACATGTTGCAATTGGTTTTACATATACCATTAAAAACATTAATGTGAGTGACATACCATAATTTTAAGAATAATAAGATACTTACAATTATGATTATGTATAATATTGTATAAGACTTTTAATAACATTAGGTTTACACATCGACATCATATCCCAATCAGTGGATTAACATATAATTTATATGGTGATTACATATTTTATGCAGGAATTCCAAGGGGACACCCTATGGATCAAGTTATGGGTTGAATCAAAAGCATTCAAAATAAATAAAAAAGAAAAAAAAGATAATTTTACATAGATTTTTCTCATTTCATCATGTTATGTTTAAACTTATTGCACATGCATTTGATTTTATTATCAAGTCTTCTATCCATTAGATCTTAGTGACTTTTTGGCCTCTTGGCTCTTGTTTTTCACCTTTACATAATTGAATAATCCAAGATAATAATCCATGTTGCCATATTTTACCAACTACCTTATTGTTTCCATAGTTTGAATTGAGTAAATTACATTTTATATCAAGTACAATATCAACTAGTGTGAAATAAAATTTACTTCCAGTACTTTCATAAGATTTTCCATCTTATTCTATAGAATTTTCATAATGAAATCAAAATTTGAGTTCAAAGAGCCTTAATACTACTATTTTTTGATATTTCACTCAGTTACAGTATACATGACAACACTTATTCATGTAACATATTTATTTTCTTGTGTTATATTTATCATACCTGCACATTACATACTTTGAAAAAATGTACATTTTATGAGATAAGGATGTATAATCTTTCATCAACATATCTATTCTATTCTTACATGTTTTTATTTACATTCACAAATACAATGGTGGTATCTTGTATAATTTAGTTTATAATTTACATTGGCATACATCTCATATTGTTTAGAACCCTCTCCAAATTTTGAACTCCTTGTTTTATCTTTTAGTTTCTATGGTTCTTGTTGAAAAATTAAAAAAGTTAAAAAATCAATTATTTTAAAAATATAAAAACATTTTAAAAATATAAAATTAGGAACTGAACATGATTATAAATATATTATACATTATTTTCATATATTATTTATCTCATGATTATTATATATAATAATATTTCTCTATCACACATGCATTTGATGGGTATTCATGGGTGTTATGCAGGACATATAGATTTTACATATATTAGCCATGTTAAACTAGGGGCATCTTATCTACATTATTACAATATTTATAAGTGGTATCATTCTATAACTCTTGTATTTTTTTATTTGTATACTCTTTACAAATGTCTTTCTAATATATCTTACATGATTATACCATTTTATAGAATATGATCACATTTCATATACATGGTGTAAACTATATTTATATTTCTCATTTCATTGATGTTAATGTGTTTACATAATATATTAGAATCTTTTTATATATTGTGTATGGCCATTGGATATTGTGTGTAAATTTATTAAACATCTCTATGAGATATTTTTTGGTATGTGACACATTTGAACATGCCCATTGCTTCGGCCCTAGGACCTTTATTTGTGAAAAAATTTAACATGTCCCTTGTATGATACATTATTCATGTCCTTTGTGTATGCAAAATATTTACGTATGTGACATTTGAGCATGTCCCTTGTATGCAACCCTTAGCCTTATTGTATGACATTGCACTTGTTATGTTTGTGTGTTTGTTGATCTTGTTAATTTTGATTATTGTCATGATCTATACCATGTGCTACCTCTTGTGTATGATTTTATTATAATCCACAACTATAATCTTAATTGATACCTTTCTATAGGCCTTATCTCATATGTTACATATATGATTTTAATGGTACATATATTCCTATATTGTTATAATTTTCACATAATAGACATTATTCAATGAAAATATGTTGATACACATGATATAGTTAAATTTTATTATGAGATGAATTACTTTTAGGTTATAGTTAGCTCACCTCAAAAAAGGGGAATTCAATGGGATTTTCCTACATGAGATAAGCCTTTTTAAGTAAAAATTAGTCTTTTAGTATAGAATACAATTTCAAAACTTAAGAAAAGGCTCAAAAAATTAGTCATTGCTACAGATTATGGGGGCATATGCCATGCATATGCACTCACAATATAGGATAAAATTACATATTGATATAGTTTTGAGTGCATGATATTAGTTCATGCACAATTATCAAATATGATTTATAAATTTACATATACATTTAATTACATATGTTACAATTATCTCAATTAGGGCATTATATAAATTTATGCACACTATACTATTTTTCATTTCCAAATGGAATGATATAGATTCATGCCATAATTTCAATACTAATTTTTATCTACCAACATGGTAGGATCATGGATTTTCTCTATTCTCTTTTAATTATGCATTCACAAACTAAAAAATAAAGTGACAATCGAATATACAATCCATATCTTGTGGTTGATTCAATTAAAGTGCATAGTATATAAGATATAGGATCAATTCCATCTATTATTACCTATGAATCCATTATGAAATTTAACCTCTTTAACATCCCAGGGTTATAAATACCAATGTCACAGATTGATATTTTTTCATTCCTTAATGGGTTTTATTTTATATACAAGTTAAATTTAATTTAGGTATTTGTTGTTCCCAAAATCCATCACTTGTTTTTGTGGACAACATGTCAACCATTTTGGTCCTACAAGCCAAAATGATCTCTTCCTTTCTCAAAAAATGTTCTAAGTAGTCATGTTTTTCAGTCATGCAAGCCTTTTCAGCTAAGGAAATCACAGGTTCAACAGGCAAGCTTTCACAAGGAAAAGTTCTAAACACTTAAGGCATTTCCTAAAAATTATAAGGAATGAACCATTTAACCATTTAACTATTGAACTCCACTTCAATGAGTTCAAAGGGTTCAATGATTTCAAAGGGTTCAACGAGTTCAAAGGGTTCAACGAGTTCAAAGGGTTCAAAATATTTCAATAATATGGAACGAATCACCAAACTAATGAACCATTGAACCCTGCTTCAAAGGTTCAAAGTGGTTCAAAGGTTCAAAGTAGTTTAAAGGTTCAATGAGTTCAAAGGCTTCAAAGAGTTCAAAGGGTTCAAAGTTCAAAGTTTGAGTGAATGGATCAAATAGTTGGTTCAATGATATATTGAACTCATAAAAAAAAGACTAAGTGAATGCAGCTCTTTGCAAGAAATATTGAACCGCTAAACTAATTAAACTACCCAAACTATTGAACCATTAAACTGGTGCACTCTGAAAGGTTCAAAGGTTCAAGGTTCAAAATGGTTCAATAGACCAATGACCAGTGACATCCTTGTGGACATCAAATTTAGGACAATAGAATAACTATTGATTTTCAAATAGGTGCAAACCCTGGAACAAACTTAGCAACCAGCCAAGGAAGGAGCCAAAAGAGCCAACAAAAAGTGAGAAGAGAGCCCAAGAACTCAGAACACCAGGAAGAGACAAAATGTATCAAGGAAAGAGGGAAAGTTATAGAGAATCTAGAAATATCTACAGGAGAGTTATTCTAGTAGATGGAACAGTCCACCAGGTGGACATCAGAGAGCGTAAGCATTCAAAGGTGCGGCCTATTTTTCTTCATTGAATAAAGGTGAATGGACAGCTGTGTAAGTATTTTAAAGAAGATCAGGTGGCCCATACTTTGGAAGAGACATTTGAGATGATTCAAAATGCCAAAGTTAGGGCTGATAACCTGCTCTAGCATGGCCCTTTCATAAAATTTCCAATACATTCAATGCATTGAATACATCATGGGCCATTTCATGAAAACAAGCACCAAAGTCTTTCTTTGGTTGCTATATATTGGAATCTCATAGTATTTTATAATGATATCTCTCTGTTATTAGAAGCAAAACTTTGGCCAAATTGAAAGGCATTCTTAAGACTTTGAGCTCAGATTATTGATCATATTTTATCAAGTGAATGATAAAGCAAGTAACTTTCTAGACTTTGTGTTGAAATAGATTGTGTCATTTAGGAAATTATTCTTATGTCTTTTTCCTAAATATAGTCTTGTCCATTTAATCAAATAAACAGAACAAGTGGAAATAACTTGGAAGGTGTCTTGAAGCTGACTGTGGGAGACTTTGTGCTGCCATAATTGTCTTTAGTTTGTGTGTTTTGTGTTTCAGTGTAAAGGATATTGGAGAGACTTTGAGATCCTCTTATCCTTCATAATATTTTACTCTATTGTAGTTGAGGTGGAGACTTTGTGCTACACTTCATTCTATTGTGGTACTTCATCATGAATCAATGAGAGAAACAACAAAAGACTTTGTGCTTTCATGGATTTCTTGTGGTTACAATTACTACCCAAGAAGTATTCCTCTGGTTTTTTGAGCATCATTTCTGAAAGAAGAGAAATGCCTTCAGTAATTACTCAGGAACTTTCCTTTACTCTGTGAACATCATCTCTGAAAAAAGAGAGATGGATCGTATGATTTCACCCCTGAGTGTATTTTCAGTTTATATTAGTATATATTAGTTTATAGGGAACCTCCCCTTGATGAGAGGAGAGATTTATCTCATTATGTTGTGGTATACCTACACATTTTTTTGATTAAATCTCCTTATTTTGTGGTTGATATACCCATTTTGCCATTAGTTAGTTGATGATAAAATATTCACCCAATAGTTTTTGGTGACTCCATTGGGGAAGAACGCACAGTTTAAAGCCTCAAGCTTCAAATTTAAGAAATTCTAGTTCTTTTCTATTTCCATTTTACACTATGGTAGATCCACAGTATACATAAATCTAGAGAGCTCAAGGTATTGTTGACCCTGTATTTGAGTTTGTGCAACAAAATAATTTTGATCTTTCCCCTCCACAAACTCACCTTTATCGAACTAGGAGTTTGCCTCCTACCAATGTCAGGTCTCCAATACCAGGTAAAGCTTCTCTTTCCTCTACTAGTAGAGCTTTGTCTATACATACCCCACCAAAATTTGTTATCCCTCCTTTCCATTGTCATATCATGGTAGCTCAAGGCCCATGGGCAACAATTTTGGCCCTTTGAATCTAACCCCACCTTTACATGAACTACCCTATAGTTCAAGGAAGAATTTTTCTAAATTCTATGGTGATGGGAGAGTTCATCCTGATGAACATATTTTAGCCTTCTGCATAGCCTATGGCATGATAAGCATAGAATATGAAGACATAGCAGTCAGACTATTTGTAGAAATGTTACAAGGTGCTACTGTAGATTGGTTCTATCATCTGCAAGTGTAGACTGTAACTAACTAGAACACTCTCAAAGCCAAGTTTGAAGCTAGATTCAAACCTGCAGAAGATACACATGCCATGTTAGTTTAGCTTGTACAAATAAATAAGGAGCCTCATGAACCTATGTGAGACTTCATTACTAAATTTGAAAAGCTAAGGAATAGGATTCCTACAATTGCTCAGCGAACACCTAAAAATCTTAAATACTTCTTCATAAATTCTCAACTTCTTGAAGTGAATTTTCTATTGAGGTGAGCTGGCCACATAGATCTTGTTGTAGCTCAAATTTTGGCTACTGAGGTTGAAGATGATCTTATTTTGGTAGGAAAGATAAGAAGAGATCCTAATAGAAATAAATCTTCTTCATCTTTTGAAAATTCTTCTACAGGCACCACTAATCCTATGGTGCAAAAGCTAGCAAAAGAATTACTAGCTCTGAAAAAGCAAATGGCACAAGGGATGTCTACTCCTCCTTCTTACTAGGATATACCAAGGAGGACGTTTCCCAACTAGTCATATCAAGGCAATGCTGCCAAAAATCAAGGGCAACCCAATCATTTTCCTCCCCCATAGGGGAAGCTTACCATTGAAGTAGCACTAGCTAACTCAGCAGTTAGTTATCATGAAGCTAAACATGATTCCTCTTTCCAACCTGAGTTTAACGAAGAAGATGACACTAATCTCTTCACAGAAGGGGAAGAAGAGTTAGCTGGTGACTCCAACATTAGTTTCCTAAATTACCAGGATGAATCTAGAAGTAAGGGAGAAACATTTGATGGATCATATGTTGTATTTACTAGGTCCCAAAACCAATCAACTCAATAAGCTAATAAAGGAAAAATAGGGGAAGAATCTCGACCATCAATTTCAATTGCTAAATGGAGGACTTCTCTGCCTTTCCAACCAAAGGACCCGGTGATCAATAAGAAAGTAAGTACCTCAAATATTCATGTTCCTTCTATTTCAATTTCTTAGACCAGTACCACACCCACTAAAAACTAGAATGACAGACTTCCTTCCTCTATTCCTAGTTCTTTTCAGTCATTTGACATAATTGACCATACTAGGAAGACCAAAATCCAAATGACTAAGTTTGAATATTTACAAGCCAACCCTGAGTAGTTGGATAGGTTAGTTGAATGCATAAAGAACCAAATTGTTCCTATAGGACAAGGTGTTCCAAAGGTGACTCATAATCCCCCAAAGAACACATCCACCCAAAACAATCTTGTCATTACCCCCCCTATTGCCCCTAGGAAAATAGAACCTTTCTATGTTTCCCTTCTGATAAATAGTCATAAGCTAAGCAACTGCATAATAGATTCTGGAGATTCAGACATCATTCCTTCCAAGGTAGCAAACTCTCTCGGCCTCACTCTGACTCAAAATTTTGAGAGATGTTTCTCCATGGAAAACAAACAAGTGCCTCTATTGGGTTAGATCAAAGATGCCCAATTTACGTTTGTGGCCTTCCCAGAAAAAGGGATTAAAATGACAGTCTTGGTAGCTGACGTTCCAACTTCCTATGGTATTTAGATTGGATGAAATTTTTGCAAGGATGTTGGTGGAGAATTGAACATGGACCTATTTGAGGTGAGGATACCAGTGAAGGGCATCATGCAAAGGATATTTCTTAAGAAGAAATCAAAGTACATTGTCACTCAAACATCAGACCCTGAAGCTCAAATCCTCTTTGAATCTTCAGGAATGGGTAACTATTTTATGTCCATAGAAGATGTTTCTATCCCATCAGATGAAATTCCTGTAGGTGACAATCTAAAATTTTTAGATAGCAGACCAAAATAATTGGTAGAGCATAGTTTAGATGAAAAAGGATCTTCCCTCCCAAATGAAGAAAATTTTGAAAAAAGATCAAATTCTAATGATGTCTATATCCTAGAATTTGATGGCAATAATTCTTCTACTAGTTCTGAAGCTGCGATTGTTTTTATATCTCCTTAAGGAGATATTTTCCCCTATTCATATAAGTTGCAGTACAACAACACCAACAACACCACCGAGTATGAATATTTTTTACTCAGGTTGAAGGCTACTCAAGATAAAGGTGTTAAACTCCTTCATGTCAAAGGAGATGTTGAACTGGTGGTTTCTAAGGTGAAGAACTTGTATCAAACCAAGAATGAAAGATAGTGACATTATCACAATCTAGTATGGGACTGCATTGAAATTTTTGATGCTTTTAGTATTTCTACGGTGCCCAGAGAGTTCAATGATCGAGCATATTCCTTGGCCATCTTTGCAACCCTTATGGTTCCTCACAAAGATTTCAAAGGGAACAACTACACTAATGAATTGGTCTTTCAACCAAGTGTATATGATAATGCCAACCATTGGTAGGTATTCAATGATGACAACTAAATCATTGATTTTTTAGGACAAATTGATAGCTTTGAGAAGCTTTATTTTGAAGGAAGTAAGTCTCCACTATGGGAATCAGCTCCTAAAATAAAGTCAAAAACTGGTGAAAAATTCCTTCAGCTCAAAAGGAATAAAATCCTAAAGGGATTGGTTTCCCTTGAAAAATTGTTTGATAAACGTGACAGGTTCATCAAGTAGCAACAAATAGATTCAAGTTCCTCCCAGGAGTTTGATCAAATAAATTTGAGTACTGAAGAAAATCCCAATATGGTTAACATTAGGAAGTGTTGCACTCCTGATGAAAATCACAAATTCGTTACTATGCTTCACCATTACATTGATGTTTTAGCATACCCCTATGATGATCTAAAATTTCTCAGGCCTGAAAAAAATTGGCATGAAATTCCTCTCAAGATTGGTTCATTGCCTCACAAGCAAAAATGAAGGCAATACAACCCCAAGATATCAAGTACTATTCTATCTGAGATTCAAAAAATGTTAAATACAAAGATACTTTTTCCAATCCATCATTCTACTTAGATTACGAACATAGTCCCTATGAGAAAAAAGAACGGGGAAATTCACCTCTGTGTTGATTTCAAAAATCTAAATCAATCCTCTCTAAAGGAAAACTATCCCCTGCCCATCATGGATCAAGTCCTATAGATAGTGACTGGTTCAGAGATGTTATCAATGTTAGATAGTTTTTTGGGCGATAATCAAGTGGAAGTTAGTGAAATAGACTAACATAAGACCACTTTCACTACACCTTGGAGCACCTTTGCATATCACAAAATGCCTTTTGGTTTGATCAATGCTAGTGCCACCTTCCAGAGAGCAATGGATCTTACCTTCAAAGATGAAATGGGGAAGTTCATTGTGGTATATCTTGATGACTTGACCATCTTTTCTAAGCATCATCCTGATCATGTGCATCATTTACAACAAGTGTTGGAATGATATCGATAGAATGGTATTTCCCTTAATCCTAAAAAATTAGTTTTTGGGGTTACAGAAGGGAAACTTCTCAGTCACACTGTATCTTGAGAAATCATAAAGATCGACTCAAAAAGATTCAGATCCATCCTAGAGCTTACTCTGCTTGCTAGTAAGACTGTAGTTCATTCTTTCTTTAGAAAGGTGAATTTTCTATGAAGGTTCATTCTTAAATTCACAGAGAAGACTTGCCACATTATCGATATGATGAAGGGAAAAGCTACTTTCCACTAGACTGAAGAAGGCGAGTCAGCATTTCAAGATATCAATAAATATATTGCCCATGTCTCGATCCTAGTTTGCCAGGATTATACCAAAGACTTCATAGTGTATAGCTATGCTTCTGAACACACAATCTCAGCCATTCTAGTTTAGTAGAATAAATATGATGTGAAATATCCCATTTCATTCATGAGTTGTCCTCTCAAAGCTCATGAATTGAAATATTTAAACATGGAGAAGCATGCTTATGTTGTGGCTAAGGTGGAGAAACACTTCCATTTCTACATCCTGAACTCACACACTATTGCTCTAGTACCTGATACCATAGTAAAGTTCATTTTAACTCAATAGGATTTTGGTACCAGAAGGGGAAATTGGATTACTAAAATCTAGGAGTTTGATCTTGTTATCAAACCTACAAAGCTTGTGTGAGGAAGAGGCCTCTACCAATTAATTTTTGATAACATTCAAGAGGAAACAAGACATGAAGAAATAAAGGTTGAAGACATGCCTACAGTTCTCTTTGTCACTATCATGGATGAGTGGTATTCTAATATCGCTCATTTCCTTACCTATGGTGAGTGTCCTACCCACCTATCTTGTAAAGAAAATAGAACTATTAAATTGAAGGATGCTAACTATGTCATGTGGGAAAATGGTTTATACAAGAGGAGCCTTGATGGGGTATTCCTTCATTGCATGGACAAAGTGCAGCAGTTTAAATTGTTAAATTCTTTCCACAATATAGCTTGTAGAGGACATTTTTTTGCACCTGTGACTGCTCATAAAATTCTATGAGCCAGGTATTATTGACTTACTCTATTTCAAGATGCATACACTTGGGTACGTACATGTGAGCTATGTCAACAGTTCATTGGGAGACCCAAATTGGCCGCATTACCTCTCAAGCCAGTGGTAATTGAAGAGCCTTTTTAACAATGGGGTATTGATTTCATTAGTGCCATGAACCCATCCTCAAGTGCTGGACATGACTATGTTCTCATAGCCACAAACTACTTTACCAAGTGGGTGGAAGCCATTCCAGTCAAGCATGATACTTTAGAAGTGGTATGTAATTTTCTCAAAGAAAATATTATTTTCCATTTTGGAGTCCCAACCAAGATTGTAATAGACAATGTAGCCTATTTCTCTTCTCATGAGATCATCGAGTTCTGCTACTATTATAAGATTATCCTCTCACACTCCTCTAACTATTATCCGCAAGGAAATGGTTAAGTAGAATCAAGCAACAAGAACCTAGTGACCATTATCAGGAAGCTAGTTGATGACAATCAGAGAACTTGGCATAAAGCATTATTTGACGCTTTATGGGCAGACAAGATTACAACTAAGAGGGCAATAGGTATGTCACTATTTCAGCTTCTGTATAGTTTGAATGTAGAGATACCAATCACCCTAGAACTACCAGCACTAAAGTTGGCAAAGGCAATCAAAGATCAAATATTTGAAAATTCTATTGACAAAAGGATCATGTGCTTGACTAAACTAAATGAGCAGTGAACTATGGTGGTGGACTGTATTACTGCACATCAAAGTCTAGTCAAGAATTTTTTCGACTAGAAAGTAAGGATTCATAATTTTTAGATTGGAGATCAAGTATTGTTATGGGACAAAAGGAAATAACTAAAAAAATGCATGGAAAATTGGATTTCTTATGGAGAGATCCATTTTCCATTCACCGAGTCAATGGTGAGTGTTGGTTGAATATTTTGTCGATCAGTGTACTGATAAACAAAATAGGTATGATCATCCAAAGTAGGAATATTGGTCATCCAAATGTGTAGGTTTACCACATCAAAAGGGGACTAATCTCTCCTCTCATTAAGGGGAGGTTCCCTATAGATATATATATATATATATAGAAAATAATACTCAAGGGTAGAACAAACCATCCATCTCTCTTTCTTCAGAGATGATGCATGAAAATCAAAGGAGAAATCCTAGAGATAATGATAGAAAGTACTCCTCTTCTTTTAGAAGTACCATTCAGTAAACCACAAGAATCTTCCTGATAGTAATTGTAAAATGTAACCAAGGAAGTAGTAACCAGCAGATTGAGATGTAGCACAAAGTCTCCACCTCAATTGTGCAAGAGTGAGATATGAAGGACAATGAGGGCACAAAGTCATCCCAAGGTCTTTTACACAAAAACAAAAAAAAAACACACTAAAGGCAATTGTGGGGGCACAAATTCTCTCCATAGTTGGCTTCAGGACACCTTCCTGACTACTTTCACTAATTCTGCTTATTGAATTAAAGGAACATAAAATATATTAAGGAAAATTACATAAGAATAGTTTCCCCAACAACAAAGATATCACAGCACAAAGTCTAAAAAGTCACTTGCTTTCTTATTCCAATAAAAAAATATAATCAACAATCTGAGCTCAAAGTCTCAGTAATGCCTTTCAATTTGGGTAGAGTTTTGTTTCTGATAATTGGAGAGAGAGAGATAAAACAATAAAAGAGAGTCCCTTATATAGCCTCTTCAAGAAGGACATGGGAATAGTAACACATCATGTTGCACTAAATTTTGTTAAGAAGACATGCTAGAATTTAGGGGTATTTACCCATTTTCTTTTCTCAATGTAGATAAATGGGTCATGCTATTAAAAGTTTGCATCTTTCAATATCCACCTGGTGGTTTACTTCTAGAAACATATCTGGTGCACAAATTTTTTTGGTCCTTCCTCATTATTCCTCCTTTTTTGGTTAATTGAATCAAGTCCTTGATTCAATTTGATGCTCTGTTCCTTAGTTGCTTCTTGATGGTCTTGGCCTTAAAGCCTTTGAATGCATTCGGTTCCATTTTGGGTCAGGAAGAGCCCCCCGTAAGGGTATCTTCCCTTCAAGCGGTCTTCAAATGACCATTGGGCTTCTTTTGGCAGGTCACTAAGTTATTTGGCTCTTCTTTAAGGATTTTCAAAATCAACAGCTATTTTTTGCTACTTGCTTCTTTCAAATTTATTGTTTTGCATCCTCCTAAAGGGAAGGTGACCCTTCATATTTGGGGAAGTGTCCTTTAATTTGGAAGCCAAGAGTCCCCTGCAAGGGTACCTACCCTTCGGGGTCCTTCGGTGGCCTTTTGTCTTTGCAGTCCTTCAGAGCTTTCCCGCGGACTTTTTCTGTGGATATTTTCCTGCAGACAAAAAGTCCATAAGAATTATTTTGACTGCTTTGTCTTTGGCCTTCAAAAATTCTTTCAGGCTTTCCTCCTACAGCTTACCCAAATTTCTTCTGACTTTTTATCCAAAGGAGTTCCTTTAGACAAAATTCTAAAAGAATTCATTTCTTGCCTTAGTCTTTCCATTAGGGGAACTTTTTTGAAGGAAATCCCTTTACTCTTTTCTCTCCTTTCAATGGTTCATTTGCCCCCTTTCTGCCTTCTGCAAGGGCTGTTT
Source organism: Torreya grandis (assembly GCA_037957365.1). Lineage (NCBI taxonomy): Eukaryota > Viridiplantae > Streptophyta > Pinopsida > Cupressales > Taxaceae > Torreya > Torreya grandis. The sequence goes on along the minus strand of JARHVA010007121.1, from coordinate 284,210 downwards.
GATCCTTTGGCTTTGGGGCAACCCCTTGAACCTATCGATTAAACCAACCAATTGGACCAAATTTAGTTCAATGGTTCAATGGTTCATTCCCTTTGACCACTTGAACCAAGATCCTTTGAAACAAGCCTTGTTGAACCCATTAAACCTTGAACCTTGAACCCGTTGAACCTTGAATCAAAGTGGTTCAATGGTTCAATGATTCAATGGTTTATTCCCTGAAAATGACTAAGTGTCGAAAACTTGTTCTTTTGATTGAACCTACCTATAGAAGCCTTTGAACCTACCGAACCATTAGTCTATCACTTCCTAATTCTTTCTAAGCTCTTTGATCTTCATCACACTGGTTGAACCTTTGAACCTGTCACTTGAACTGACTGATTGAACCAACTTTGGTTCAAAGTTCAATGGTTCAATCGGTTCATTCTTTTTATTTGGCTAAGTCCTTTTGATATTTTTGAACCAAATTCATTGAACCATTTGGTCATTGAACCTGTGAACCTGTTGAACCTTGAACATGTTAAACCTTTGAACCAAAGTGGTTCAATGGTTCAATGGTTCAATGGTTCAAGCCTTCTTCTCTTTGATAAGTGTTTTGAAGCTGTTGAACCTTGAAGTGATTGAACTTTGAAGTGGTTAAACTTTGAACATTGACAAATGTGCTTAACTCTTATTGTTGATGTTGAACCTTTAAACCCATTGAACCCGTTGAACCACAATGGTTCAAGGTTCAACAGTTCAATGGTTCAATCCTTGCTTAGAGGCTCTCTAATGAATTCTTTTGGTTGAACCTTGTTATTGAACCATCTTTGAAATCATCTAAGTGTTGAGAGCTTGCTTCTTTCCTGCAAAGTCTGTAGAAATCAACCTGTGAAGCCCGTAGAACTTGGCCTGCAGAGTCCGTAGATTTTTTTTCCTGTAGAGTCCATAGATTTTCTTTCCTACAAAGTCCATAGATTTAAGCCTATAGAGTCCGTAGATATTTTGAGAATCTTGAAAAATAAGGAATTTGAATGCTTAGAACAATTCTTGAAAAGGGGAGAGAGAATTTTGGTCTGTTGAACCAAAATAGTTCAAATGTTGTCCCAAAAATGAGTGATATTTTTAGGGAATAACAGCTGGCTCCAGTTAGGGAACTTCTTTTAGTTGAAAACTTGAAACAGCTGAGGGGAGTAGAAACCAGAATCTCTAGTGCCTTGAAGTGTGCCATTGGGCTATGGAGTCATGCTACCCAAAAAGAAAGGCTCCAAAAAATGAAAATGAAAAGCACAAAATAAAACTAAAGACTATACAAATGTACATATGTACAGTTGAACATATCTGATATTTCAAGAATTGATGTGATTGAGAAGCTACCCATTGTGAGACAATGAAAAGGGGATGCCATCCTGATAAACTAGTATGAAACCATTTTGTCCCCAGAAATAGTGACAGGTGAATGGAACTCTCCGCTAAGAAACCAATTTTTTTTGTCTTCTTCTTGGCTTTTTCTTCTTCTTTCCCCATGGCAGGACATGGTCTTCAAACAAAAAACCATAACTTCTTGCTCTCTCTATGAAGAGTTCCTTTTGCTAACTTCAAAATATAGTAGTATGGTCCACCATCATAACTTGTTGTTCTATTGGTTCAGTCTAGCACATGCTTTGATTGTCAGCATCAAACTCCTGACAAACCATCACCTTAGCATCTCCTTTGGTGTGAAGGAATTTGACCTCTTCACCCTGATTAATTTTCAATCCAAGCAATAGAGATCTGTATCCAGCTATGGAAGAATTGCTACCATTAGATTCCAAGATCTAAGCATCATTAGAAGCTGATCTTCTATCAGATTTCTCTTCATGGGAGATGGAAGATCCTTCTTTATTTATACTGCACCCTACCAATTTTTTTGATGCCTTATTTGGATGAAATCCTAGATTGCCAGCTATGGGACTTTCATCAGCCGAGACATGAGCATCCTCTATGGTCAAGAAGTAATTACCCCTACTTGATAGCTGACATTTGGGTGACCATAATTTTTTCCTCAGACAGGTCCACACTTAGTTCTCCACCAATGTTTAATTGCTCAGGATTAGCTTACAGGGATTCAAATTTAGTCATTTGAATTTTGGATTTTTTGACATGATCAATCATTACAAATGACTGAGATGGACTTGGAAGAGAGGATGGGAGTTCATCCTTTTGGTTATTGGGAGGGGGAGGACTGATCTATGAATTTGAAGTAGAAGGTACATAGATGTTCTATGTACTTACTTCTTTGGTAGTCACCGGGTCCTTTGATTGGAAAGGAAGAGGGGTTCTCTACTTAGCAATTGAAATTGTTGGTTGGGGTCATTCCTCTATCTTCTCTTTGTCAGCCTGCTGGGCTGACCAATTCTTAGACCTGGTGAATACTGCTTATGATCCTTCGACTGCTTCACCATCACTTCTGGGTTCATCCTAGAAATTTAGAAAACCAATGTGGGAGTCACCAGTTGATTCTTCTAGATCCTCCCTAAAGAGATCAGTGCCATTTTATTGCTCAAACTCAAGTTGGAAATAGGAAATATGTTTTGTTTCCAGATATCCAACTATTGAGTTGGTTAGAGGTGCTTCAAGGGCAAATTTTCTCTATGGGGGGAAGACGATTTGGTTTTCCTTGACTTCTGACAGTGTTACCTTGATATGGTTGATTAGGGAATGTCTTATTTGGTATATCTTTATATAGAGGAGTATAAGACATACCTTGTGCCATTTTCCTTTTCAAAGCTAGCAATTCATTTTCTAGCTTTTGTACCATTGGGTCAGTGGTGACTGTGGGTGAGTATTTAAAATATGAAGAGGGCGTGCCTTCGTTTGGGTCTCTCCTTATCTTTCCTGCTAAGATAAGGTCATCTTATACTTCAGTAGACAAGTCCTGAGTAGCAGCAAGGTCTATGTGGCCAGCTCGTCTCAATAGAAAACTCACTTCAGGTAGTTGTGAGTTAATGAAGAAGCATTTGAGGTGCTGAGGTGTCAACTGGGTAACCATGGAAATCCTGTGCCTTAGCTTGTCGAACCTAGAAATAAAATCCCTTATAGGCTCATGAGGCTCTATTTTCATTTGAGTGAGCTAGGCTAGCAAAGAATGTGCATCTTTTGTGGGCTTGAACCTTGCTTCAAACTTGGCTTTTAGTGTATCCTAGTCAGTCACTGATCCAGCTTGCAGATGGTAGAACCAGTCTGCAACAGCACCTTGTAGTGTCTCCACAAAAATCTTAACTTCCACGTCTTAAAATTCCACCCCTATAACACCATAGGCTATGCTAAAGGCTGCAATGTGTTCATCAAGGTAAACTATCCCATCACCAAAGAATTTGGGGAAATTCTTTCTTGAACTATGTGGAAGCTCATGCAGAGGTGGAGTCAAGTTGAGTGGGCCAAAAGAGTTACCCCAGGGGCCTCAAACTACCATGATTTAATTAATAAAAATAGAGATAACAAATCTAGATGGAGTGACCAAATTGTAGAACAAAAATGGAAAAATACTGGCTCAACATCAGCTTGAGGCTTGAGGCTTCAAACTGTGCACTCTTTCCCAATAGCTCTAGTTTTGCAGACCAGATAAAATAATGGAGATAGAGGAAAATGTTAAGGCTATAATGATAATGGGTAAGACACAAAATGGAGTCACCAGTGTCTATATAATGGATAAGGGAAGGAACTACTTCAATCTAAAACTTGAGGCTTCAGACTGCACATTCATCCCTAGTGGAGTCACCAAAAACTATTGGTTGAATATTTTGTCGATCAGTGTACAGATAAAAAAATAGGTCTAATCATCCAAATTAAGAAGATTGGTCATCCAAATGTGTAGGTTTACCACATCAAAAGGGGACTAATCTCTCCTCTCATCAAAGGGAGGTTCCCTATATATATATAAATAGAAAATAATACTCAAAGGTAGAACAAACCATCCATCTTTCTATCTTCAAAGATGATGTATGCAAATCAAAGGAAAAATCTTAGGGATAATGACAAAAAGTACTCCTCTTCTTTCAGAAGTACCATTCAGTAAACCACAAGAATCTTCTTGGTAGTAATTACAAAATGTAACCAAGGAAGTAGTAACCAGTAGACTGAGATGTAGCACAAAGTCTCCACCTCAATTGTGCAAGAGTGAGATACGAAGGACAATGAGGGCACAAAGTCATCCCAAGGTCCTTTACATAGAAACAAAAAGAAAACACACTAAAGGCAATTGTGGGGGCACAAAGTCTCTCCACAGTTGGCTTCAGGACACCTTCCTGACTACTTTCACTAATTCTACTTATTGAATTAAAGGAATAGAAAATATATTAAGGAAAAAGACATAAGAATAGTTTCCCCAACAACAAAGATATTACAGCACAAAGTATGAAAAGTCACTTGCTTTCTTATTCCAATAACAAAATATGATCAACAATCTGAGCTCAAATTCTCAATAATGCCTTTCAATTTGGGCAGAGTTTTGTTTCTGATAATTGGAGAGAGAGATAAAACAATAAAAGAGAGTCCCTTATATAGCCTCTTCAAGAAGGACTTGGGAATAGTAACACATCATGTTGCATAGAATTTTGTTAAAAAGACATGCTAGAATCTAGGGGTATTTACCCTTTTTATTTTCTCAATTCAAAGAAATGGGTCACGCTATTGAAAGTTTGCATCTTTCAATATCCACCTGGTGGTCTACTTCTAGAAACATATCTGATGCACAAATGTTTTTGGTCCTTCCTCATTGTTCCTCCTTTTCTAGTTAATTGAATCGGGTCCTTGATTCAATTTGATGGTCTTTTCCTTAGTCACTTCCTATTGGTCTTGGCCTTAAAGCCTTTGAATGCATTTGGGTCCATTTTGGGTTGGGAAGAGCCCCCCACAAGGGTATCTGCCCTTCGAGCGGTCTTCAGATGGCCTTTGTGCTTCTTTTGGTAGGTAGCTAAGTTTTGTGGCTCTTCTTTAAGGCTTTTCAAAATCAACAGCTATTTTCTGCTACTTGCTTCTTTCAGATTTCTTGTTGTGCATCCTCATGAAAGGAAGGTGACCCTTCAGCTTTGGGGAAGTGTCCTTTAATTTGATAGTTGAGAGTCCCTCACAAGGGTACCTACCCTTTGGGGTCCTTCAATGGCCTTTTGTCTTCAGAGTCCTTCAGAGCTTTCTCACAAACTTTTTTCACTGATATTTTCCCATGGACAAAAAGTCTACAAGAATTGTTTTGGCTGCTTTGTCTTTGGCCTTCAAAAATTCTTTCAGGCTTTCCTCCCACAGCTTCCCCAAATTTCTTTGAACTTTTTGTCTGAAGGAATTCCTTCAGACAAAAGTCTAAAAGAATTCATTTCTTGCCTTAGTCTTTCCTCCAGGGGAACTTTTCTGAAGGAAATCCCTTTGCTCTTTTCGCTCCTTTTAGTGGTTCATTTACCCCCTTTCTGCCCTCCACAAGGGTTGTTTGAGCCTTTGGCTTTGGGGCAACCCCTTGAACCTACCGAATGAACCAAATAATTAAACTAACTTGGGTTCAATGATTCAATGGTTCATTCCCTTTGACAGCTTAAACCAAGATCCTTTGAAACAAGCCTCGTTGAACCCATTGAACCTTGAACCTTGAACCTGTTGAATCTTGAACCAAAGTGGTTCAATGGCTCAATGGTTCAATGGTTCATTCCCTAAAAATGACTAAGTGTCAAAAACTTGTTGTTTTGATTGAACTTTCTTGTAGAAGCCTGTAAACCTACTAAACCATTAGTCTGTCACTTCTTTGTTCTTTCTAAGCTCTTTGATCTTCATCAAACTAGTTGAACCTTTGAACTTGTCGCTTGAACTGACCGATTGAACTAACTTTGGTTCAAGGTTCAATGGTTCAATCGGTTCATTCTTTTTATTTAGCTAAGTCCTTTTGATATTTTTGAACCAAATGCATTGAACCATTTGGTCATTGAACCTATGAACCCATTAAACCTTGAACCCGTTGAACCTTTGAACCAAAGTGGTTCAATGGTTCAAGCCTTCTTCTCTTTGATAAGTGTTTTGAAGCCGTTGAACCTTGAAGTGATTGAACTTTGAAGTGGTTAAACTTTGAACCTTGAAAAATGTGCTTAACTCTTGCTGCTGATGTTGAACCTTTAAACCCATTGAACTCATTGAACCAAAATGGTTCAAGGTTCAACAGTTCAATGGTTTAATCTTTTATTAGAGGCTCACTGATGAATTCTTTTGGTTGAACCTTGTTATTGAACCATCTTTGAAATCATCTAAGTGTTGAGAGCTTGCTTCTTTCCTGTAAAGTCTATAGAAATCAACCTGTGAAGTCCATAGAACTTGGACTGCAGAGTCCGTAGAGGAGTGCTTTCTGTCATTTCCCTTGAGATTTCCCCTTTGAGTTGCATGCATCGTCTCTAAAGAAAAAGAGATGGATGGTTTGTTCTACCCTTGAGTATTATTTTTTATTTATATATATATATATATATATATAGGGAACCTCCCCTTGATGAGAGGAGAGATTAGTACCCTTTTGATGTGGTAAACCTACACATTTGGATGACCAATCTTCTTACTTTGGATGATCAAACTTATTTTGTTTATTAGTACGTTGATCGACAAAATATTCACCCAATAATTTTTGATGACTCTGTTGGGTCAAATGGTACAAAAGTTGGCAAATGAATTACTAGCCTTGAAAAGACAAATGGCACATGGTGTGTCTTCTACTCCTTCATACAGAGATGTACCAAGGAGGACATTCCCTAATCAGCCATATCAAGGCAATGCTACTAGAAGTCAAGGGTAACTAAATCGTCTTCCTCCCCCATAGAGGAACCTTGCCCTTAAAGCACCTTCAACCAACTCAGCAGTTGGATATTTGGAAACAGAACATGCTTTCTCTTTCCAACCTGAGTTTGAGCAAGAAAATGATGTTGATCTCTTCATGGAAGATCAAGAAGAATCAACTGGAGACTCCCACATTAGTTTCTTGAATTACCAATATGAACCTAGAAGCAAAGGAGAATATTTTGATGGATCATATGTAGTGTTTACTAGGTCCAATAACCAATCAGTCCAACAAGATGATAAAGGGAAGACAGAGGAGCAACCTCAACCAACAATTACAATTGCTAAGTGTGGAACCACTTTTCCTTTCCAGTCAAAGGATTTGGTGATCACCCAAAAGGTAAGTACATCAATTTCAACTTCACCTTCTACTTCAATTTCACAAACTAGCCCTCCTCCCATCCCTCCTAAAACCCAAAAGGTTGAAATGATTTCCTCTGTTCCTAGTCTAATTCAGCCATTTGACATAATTGATCATGTCAAGAAGACCAAAATTCAAATGTCTAAATTTGAATATTTGTAATCCAATCTTGATCAATTGAATAAGTTGGTCTAATGTGTCAAGAACCAAACCATCCCTAAAAGACAAGAGGTTAAGAAAATAATTCTTAATTCCCTAAAGAACATGCCCATTCCAAATAATCTTGTCATTAATCCTCTAATTGCTGATAGGAAAATAGAACCTTTCTATGTTTTCTAATTGATAAATGGTTATCAACTCAACAATTGCATCATTGATTTTGGGGCATCTAACAATGTCATGCTTGATAAAGTAGCTGAGTCTCTGGGTCTCACAATGACCAAAACCTTGGGGAGATGTTTCTCTATGGAGAACAAGCAAGTACCACTGCTGACACAAATCAAAGATGCCCAATTTGTATTTGCATCTTTTCCAGACAAGAGAATCAAGATGACTATCTTGGTGGTTGACATCCCAGCATCCTATGGTATCCTACTTGGATGAAATTTTTGTATAGACGTGGGAGGAGAACTAAGCATGGACTTGTCTGAAGCAAGGATCCCTATCCAAGGTGTAATGAAGGGATTACTCCCTAAAAAAGAGGCAAAATATGTGGTCACCCAAATGTCAACCCCTGTAGTATAAATTTTGTTTGAATCTTTGGGCAGGGGTAATTATTTCTTGACCACAGAGAATGTTCATGTTTCTACAAATGAAAGTCTTGTAGCTGACAATCCAAGAATTGATCCAAAAAAGACGTCAAGAGAATTGGTAGGGTGTAGTATAAATAAGGAAGGATATTCCATCTCTAATAAATAGAAATCTGATAGGAGATCATCTTTTGATGATGCTTGGATCTTGGAATCTGATGGTAACAATTCTTCCACCAATGATGGAGTTGGGACTGTGTTGATATCTCCTCAAGGAGATATTCTTCCTTCATACAATTTGCAATTTAGCAACACCAACAACATAGCTAGATGTGAATCGCTATTTTTAGGATTAAAGATTGCTCAAGATGAAGAGATCAAACTCCTTCACATCAAAGGAGATGCTAAGTTGATAGTCTGTTAGGAGTTTAATGTGGACAATCCAATCATGTGCTGGACTAAACCAGAAGAACAACCAATTATGGTAATGAATCATGCTACTGCAAATCAAAATCAAGCAAAGGAACCCTTTGCCAAGAAAGCAAGGAGTTATGGCTTTCAAATTAAAGACCACATCCTGCCATGGGGCAAGAAGAATAAAAAACCAAGAGGAAGATGCAAAAAATTGGTTTCCTAGTGGAGAGTTCCATTCACTCATCATCATTTTTGGGGACAAAATGTCTTGTTGCTAGTTTATCAGGATAGAGCACTATTTTCACTACCTCACAATGGGCAGCATCTAAAACACTTCAACTCTTGAAGTATCAGATCATTTCATTTGTACATATGTATATTTGTATAGTTTTTAATTCTATTTTGTTTTGTTTGTTTCCATTTTTGATGCCTTCCATTTATGGGTAACATGGCTCCATAGCCTAATGGTACACAAGAAGACACTAGAGATTCTGGATTCTACTCCCTTCAATTAGTTTTTACAATTGATAGAAGTTCCCCAACTAGAGCCAGTTGTTGTTCCCCAAAAAATATCACTCATTTTTGGGACAACATTTGAACTATTTTGGTTCCTCAGACCAAAATTGTCTCTCCCTTTTTTGAAATTTGTTCTGAGCATTCAAATTCCTCATTTTTCAAGCTTCTCAAAAAATCTACAGACTCTGCAGGCTTAAATCGATGGACTCTACAGGCTTAAATCTATGGACTCTATAAGAAAGAAGATCTATGGATTCTACAGGAAGAAAATCTATGGACTCTGCAGGCCAAGTTCTACGAGCTACACAGATTGATTTCTATGGACTTTGTAAGAAAGAAGAAATCTCTCAACACTTAGATGATTTCAAAGATGGTTCAATAAAAAGGTTCAACCAGAAGAGTTCATCGGTGAGCCTCTAAGAAAAGATTAAACCATTGAACCGTTGAACCTTGAACCATTTTGGTTCAATGGGTTCAATGGGTTTAAAGGTTCAACCGCTTCAAAGTTCAATCACTTCAAGGTTCAACAGCTTCAAAACACTTATCAAAGAGAAGAAGGCTTGAACCATTGAACCATTGAACCACTTTGGTTCAAAGGTTCAATGGGTTTAAGGTTCAATAGGTTCACAGATTCAATGACCAAATGGTTCAACATGTTTGGTTCAAAAAAGATCAAAAGGACTTAGCCAAATAAAAAGAATGAACCGATTGAACCATTGAACTTTGAACCAAAGTTGGTTCAATCAGTCAGTTCAAGTGATAGGTTCAAAGGTTCAACTAGTGTGATGAAAATCAAAGAGATTAGAAAGAATAAGTGACGGACTAATGGTTCAGCAGGTTCAAAGGCTTCTACAGGTAGGTTTAATCAAAAGAACAAGTTTCTGACACTTGGTCATTTTTAGGGAATGAACCATTGAACCACTTTGGTTCAAAGGTTCAATGGGTTCAAGGTTCAAGGTTTAACGGGTTCAACAAGGCTTGTTTCAAAGGATCTTGGTTCAAGCAGTCAAAGGGAATGAACCATTAAACCGTTGAACTAAAGTTGGTTCAATCGGTAGGTTTAAGGGGTTACCCCAAAGCCAAAGGATCAAATAGCCCTTGTGGAGGGCAAAAAGGGGGAAAATGAACCCCTGAAAGGAGAAAAAAGAGCAAAGGGATTTCCTTCAGAAAATTTCCCCTGGTGGAAAGACTAAGGCAAGAAACAAATTCTTTCAAACTTTTGTCTGAAGGAATTCCTTCGAACAAAAAGTCTGAATAAATTTTGGAAAGCTATGGGATGAAAGCCTGAAATAATTTTCAAATCCCAAAGACAAAGTAGCTGAAACAATTCTTGCAGACTTTTTGTATGTGGGAAAATATCTGTGAAAAAAGTCTATAGGAAAGCTTCAAAGGACTCCAAAGACAAAACGCTACCGAAGGACCTTGAAGGGTAGGTACCCTTATGGGGGACTCTCATCTTCCAAATTAAAGGACACTTCCCCAAAGCTGAAGGGTCACCTTCCCTTCAAGAGGATGTAAAACAAGAAATCTGAAGGAAGCAAGTAGCAGAAAATAGTCTTTGATTTTGAAAATCCTTAAAGAAGAGCCAAAGAACTTAGCGACCTACCAGAAGAAGCCTAAAATCCATTCAGAGACCACTCAAAGGGCAGATACCCTTACAAGGGGCTCTTCTCGACCCAAAATGGACCCGAATGCATTCAAAGGCTTTAAGGCCAAGACTAGTAGGAAGCGACTAAGGAATAGAGCATCAAATTGAATCAAGGAACCGATTCAATTAACCAAAAAAGGAGGAATGATGAGGAAGTATCAAAAATATTTGTGTATCAGATATGTTTCTAGAATCAAATCACCAAGTGGACATTGAAGGATGCAAACATTCAATAGCGTGACCCATTTCTCTGCATTGAGAAAAGCAAATGGGTAAATGCCCCTAAATTCCAACATGTCTTCTTAACAAAATTCAATGCAACATGATGTGTTACTTTTTATGAGTCCTTCTTGAAGAGGCTATATAAGGGACTCTCTTGTTATTGTGGCGGGGATCTCTCTCTCGAATGATTAGAAACAAAACTCTGCCCAAATTGAAAGGCATTACTAAGACTTTGAGCTCAGAATGTTGATCATATTTTGTTATTGAAATAAGAAAGCGACTTTTCAGACTTTGTGCTATGATATCTTTGTTATTGGGGAAGCTATTCTTATGTATTTTTCCTTAATATATTTTTTGTTCCTTTAATTTAATAAGTAGAATTAGTGAAAGTAGTCAGGAAGGTGTCCTGAAGCCAACTGTGGAGAGACTTTTTGCCCCCACAATTGTCTTTAGTGTGTTTTCTTTTTGTTTCTATGTAAAGGACCTTGGGACGACTTTGTGCCCTCATTGTCCTTCGTATCTCACTCTTGCACAATTGAGATGGAGACTTTGTGTTACATCTCAATCTATTGGTTACTACATCCTTGGTTACATTTTGTAATTACTACTAGGAGTATTCTTGTGGTTTGTTGAATAGTACTTCTAAAAGTAGAGGAGTGTTTTCTGTCATTTCCCTTGATATTTTTCCTTTGATTTGCATGCATCATCTCTGAAGAAAGAAAGACGGATGGTTTATCCTACCCTTGAGTACTATTTTTTGTTTATATATATATATATATATATATATATATATATATATATATATATATATATATATATATATATATATATATAAGGAACCTCCCCTTGATGAGAGGAGAGATTAGTCCCCTTTTGATTTGATAAATCTACACATTTGGATGACCAATCTTCCTACTTTGGATGATCAGATCTATTTTGTTTATCAGTACGTTGATCGACAAAATATCAACCAAAAAACTGTTGGTTGAATATTTTGTCGATCAGTGTACTGATAAACAAAATAGGTCTGATCATCCAAAGTAGGAAGATTGGTCATCCAAATGTGTAGGTTTACCACAACAAAAGGGGACTAATCTCTCCTCTCATCAAGGGGAGGTTCCCTATAGATATGTTATATATATATATATATATATATATATATATATATATATATATATAGAAAATAATACTCAAGGGTGGAACAAACCATCCATCTCTCTTTCTTCAGAGATGATGTGTGCAAATAAAAGAAGAAATCTTAGGGATAATGACAGAAATTACTCCTCTTCTTTTAGAAGTACCATTCAGTAAACCAAAAGAATCTTCCTGGTAGTAATTACAAAATGTAACCAAGGAAGTAGTAACTATAAGATTAAGATGTAGCACAAAGTCTCCACCTCAATTGTGCAAGAGTGAGATACGAAGGAAAATGAGGGCACAAAATTGTCCCAAGGTCCTTTACACAGAAACAAAAAGAAAACACACTAAAGGCAATTGTGGGGTACAAAGTCTCTCCACAGTTGGCTTTAGGACACCTTCCTAACTACTTTCACTAATTTTGCTTATTGAATTAAAGGAATAGAAAATATATTAAGGAAAAAGACATAAGAATAGTTTCCCCAACAACAAAGATATCACAGCACAAAGTCTGAAAAGTCACTTGCTTTCTTATTCCAATAAAAAAATATGATCAACAATCTGAGCTCAAAGTCTCAGTAATGCCTTTCAATTTGGGCAGAGTTTTGTTTCTGATAATCAGAGAGAGACATAAAACAATAAAATAGATTCCCTTATATAGCCTCTTCAAGAAGGACTTGGGAACAGTAACACATCATGTTACATTTAATTTTGTTAAGAAGACACCCTGGAATTTAGGGGTATTCACCCATTTGCTTTTCTCAATGCAGAGAAATGGGTCATGCTATTGAAAGTTTACATCTTTTAATATCCACCTAGCGGTCTACTTCTAGAAACATATCTGATGCACAAATGTTTCTGGTCCTTCCTCATTGTTCCTCCTTTTCTGGTTAATTAAATCAGGTCCTTGATTCAATTTGATGCTCTATTCCTTAGTTGCTTCCTACTGATCTTGGCCTTAAAGCCTTTGAATGCACTCAGGTCTATTTTGGGTCAAGAAGAGCCCCCCACAAGGGTATTTACCCTTCAGGTAGTCTTCGGATGGCCTTCGAGCTTCTTTTGGCAGGTCGCTAAGTTCTTTGGCTCTTTTTTAAGGCTTTTCAAAATCAACGGCTATTTTTTGCTACTTGTTTCTTTTAGATTTCTTGTTTTGTATCCTCCTAAAGGGAAGGTGACCCTTCATATTTGGGGAAGTGTCCTTTAATTCGGCAGCTTAGAGTCCCCCGCAAGGGTACCTACCCTTCGGGGTCCTTCGGTGGCCTTTTGTCTTCAGAGTCCTTCGAAGCTTTCCCACAGACTTTTTCCACAGATATTTTCTTGCAAATTAAAAGTCTGCAAGAATTGTTTTGACTGCTTTGTCTTTGACCTTCAAAAATTCTTTGAGGCTTTCCTCTCGCAGCTTCCCTGAATTTCTTCAAACCTTTTTTTAAAGGAATTCCTTCAGACAAAAGTCTGAAATAATTCATTTCTTGCCTTAGTCTTTCCATTAGGGGAAATTTTTTGAAGAAAATCCCTTTACTCTTTTTTCTCCTTTCAATGATTCATTTTCCCCCTTTCTGCCCTCCATAAGGGCTGTTCGATCCTTTGACTTTGGGGCAACCCCTTGAACCTACTAATTGAAACAACTTTGGTTCAATGGTTCAATGGTTCATTCCCTTTGACCGCTTGAACCAAGATCCTTTGAAAAATCCTTGTTGAACCTGTTGAACCTTGAACGTTGAACCCATTGAACCTTTGAACTAAAGTGGTTCAATGGTTTATTTCTTGAAAATGACCAAGTGTTAGAAACTTGTTCTTTTGATTAAACCTGCTTGTAGAAGCCTTTGAACCTACTGAACCATTAGTCTGTCACTTGTTCTTTCTAAGCTCTTTGATATTCATCACACTGGTTAAACCTTTGAACCTGTCACTTGAACCAACCAATTGAACCAACTTTAGTTCAAAGTTCAATGGTTCAATTAGTTTATTATTTTTATTTGGCTAAGTCCTTTTGAACCAAACATGTTGAACCATTTGGTCATTGAACTTGTGAACCCATTGAACCTTGAACCCATTGAACCGTTGAACCAAAGTGGTTCAATGGTTCAATGGTTCAAGCCTTCCTCTCTTTGATAAGTGTTTTGAAGCCATTAAACCTTGAAGCGATTGAACTTTGAAGCGGTTGAACCTTTAAACCCATTGAACCCATTGAACCAAAATGGTTCAAGGTTCAACGGTTCAATGGTTCAATCCTTGCTTAGAGGCTCATCGATGAACTCTTTTGGTTGAACCTTATTATTGAACCATCTTTGAAATCATCTAAGTGTTGAGAGCTTGCTTCTTTCCTACAAAGTTTGTAGAAATCAACCTGTGAATCTCATAGAACTTGGCCTGCAAAGTCCATAGATTTTCTTCCTACAAAGTTCGTAGATCTTCTTTCCTACAAAGTCTGTAGATTTAAGCCTACAGAGTCTGTAGATTTAAGCCTGTAGAGTCCATAGATTTAAGACTACAATGTTTGTAGATTTAAGCTTGCAAAGTCCGTAGATTTTTGAGAAGCTTGAAAAATGAGGAATTTGAATGCTCAGAACAAATTTTGAAAAGGGGAGAGACAATTTTGGTCTGAGGAACCAAAATAGTTCAAATGTTGTCCCAAAAATGAGTGATATTTTTTGGGGGACAACAGCTGGCTCCAGTTGGGGAACTTCTATCAATTGTAAAAAATAATTAAAGGGAGTAGAATCTAGAATCTCTAGTGTCTTCATGTGTACCATTGGGCTACGGAGTCATGTTACCCAAAAATGGAAGGCATCAAAAATGGAAACAAACAAAATAAAATAGAATTAAAAACTATACAAATATACATATGTACAGATGAAATGATCTAATACTTAGAGAGTTGAAGTGTTTCAAATGCTACCCACTGTGAGGTAGTGAAAATAGTGCTCTATCCTGATAAACTAGCAAGAAGACATTTTGTCCCCAGAAATGATGACGAGTGAATGGAACTCTCCACCAGGAAACCAATTTTTTGCATCTTCCTCTTGGTTTTTTCTTCTTCTTTCCCCATGGTAGGATGTGGTCTTTAATTTGAAAGCCATAACTCCTTGCTTTCTTGGCAAAGGGTACCTTTGCTTGATTTTGATTTGTAGCAGCATGGTTCATTACCATAATTGGTTGTTCTTCTGGCTTAGTCCAGCACATGATTGAATTGTCCACATCAAACTCCTAATAGACTATCAACTTAGCATCTCCTTTGATGTGAAGGAGTTTGATCTCTTCATCTTGAGCAATCTTCAATCCTAGCAACAAAGATTCACATCTAGTTGTGTTGTTGGTGTTGCTGAATTACAAATTGCATGAAGGAAGAATATCTCCTTGAGGAGATATCAACACAGTCCTAACTCCATCCTTGGTGGAAGAATTTCTACCATTGGATTCTAAGATCTAAGCATCATCTTAAGTTGATCTCCTATCATATTTCTCTTCATTAGATGTGGAAGATCCTTCTTTATTTATACTGCACCCTACCAATTCTCCTGACGTCTTGTTTGGATCAATTCCTGGATTGTTAGCTATAGGAATTTCATTTGTAGAAACATGAACATTCTTTGTGGTCAAGAAATAATTACCCCTGCCTGAAGATTCAAATAGAATTTGTGCTATAGGGGCTGATGTTTGGGTGACCACATATTTTGCCTCTTTTTCAGGGAGTAATATCTTCATTATGCCTTAGACAGGGATCCTTGCTTTAGACAAGTCCATGCTTAGTTCTCCTCCTACGTCCTTACAAAAATTTCATCCAAGTAGGATACCATAGGATGCTGGGACGTCAGCCACCAAGACAATCATCTTGATTCTCTTGTCTAGAAAGGCTGCAAATACAAATCGGGCATCTTTGATTTTCCCCAGCAGTGGTACTTGCTTGTTCTCCATAGAGAAACATCTCCCAAAGGTTTTGGTCAGTGTGAGACCAAGAGACTTAGCTACTTTAGTAGGCATGACATTGTCAGATGCCCCAAAATCAATGATGTAATTGTTGAGTTGATACCATTTATCAATAAGGAAACATAGAAAGGTTTTATTTTCATAGGGGAAATTGGAGGAGTAATGACAAGATTATTTTGAATGGGCATGTTCTTTGGGGAATCAGGAATTATTTTCTTAGCCTCTTGTCTTGCAAGGATGGTTTGGCTCTTGACACATTGGACCAACTTATCCAATTGATCAAGATTGGACTGCAAATATTCAAATTTAGACATTTGAATTTTGGTCTTCTTGACATGATCAATTATGTCAAATGGATGAATTAGACTAGGAACAGAGGAAAGAATTTAAACTTTTTGGGTTTTAAGAGGGATGGGAGGAGGGCTAGTTTGTAAAATTGAAGTAGAAGGTGAAGGTTAAATTGATGTACTTACCTTTTGGGTGATCACCAAATCCTTTGACTAGAAAGGCAGAGTGGTTCCACACTTAGCAATTTTAATTGTTGGTTGAGGTTGCTCCTCTGTCTTCCCTTTATCAACTTGTTGGATTGATTAGTTCTTGGACCTGGTAAACATTGCATATGATCCATCAAAAGCTTCTCCTTTACTTCTAGGTTCATCCTGGTAATTTATAAAACCAATGTGGGAGTCACCAGTTGATTCTTCTTGATCCTCCATGAAGAGATCAGCATCATTTTCTTGCTCAAACTCAGGTTGGAAAGAGAAAGCATGTTCTATTTCCAAATATCCAA
The DNA here is from genome assembly GCA_037957365.1 of Torreya grandis. NCBI lineage: Eukaryota > Viridiplantae > Streptophyta > Pinopsida > Cupressales > Taxaceae > Torreya > Torreya grandis. The sequence continues at coordinate 267,630 of JARHVA010007121.1, read as the reverse complement.
CTACTGAGTTGGTTGGAGGTGCTTTAAGGGCAAGGTTCCTCTATGGGGGAGGAAGATGATTTGGTTGCCCTTGACTTCTTGCAGTTTTGCCTTGATATGGCTGATTGGGGAATGTCCTCCCATGTACATCTCTATATGAAGGTGTAGAAGACACACCTTGTGCCATTTGTCTTTTCAAGGCTAGTAATTCATTTTCTAGATTTTGTACTATTTGATCAGTGGTGGTTGTGGGTGAGTATTCATAAGATGAAGAGGGTTTACCTCTATTAAGATCTCTCCTTATCTTTCCTACCAAGATAAGGTCATCTTCAACCTCAATAGCCAAGTCCTGAGTAGCAGCAAGGTCTATGTGGCCAGCACACCTCAGTAGAAAACTCACTTCAAGTAGTTGTGAGTTGATGAAGAAGAATTTGAGGTTTTTAGGTGTTAGTTGAGCAATTACAGGAATCTTGTTTCTCAGCTTGTCAAACTTGGCAATGAAATTTCTCATAGGCTCATGAGGTTACTTCTTCATCTGAGTGAGTTGGGCCAGCAAGAATGCGCATCCTCTATAGGCTTTAACCTAGCTTCAAACTTGGCTTTGAGTGTATCCCAGTCTATCACTAATCCAACCTATAGGTGGTAGAACTAGTTTGCAACAGTGCCTTGTAGTGTCTCCACAAAAATCCTGACTGCCACGTCTTCAAATTCTACCCCTATCACACCACATGCTATGCTGAAGGCTACAATGTGTTCATCAGGGTGAACTCTCCCATCTCCAAAGAATTTGGGGAAGTTTTTTCTTGAGCTACATGGAAGTTCATGCAGAGGTGGAGTCAAGTTGAGTGGGCCAAATGAGTTACCCCAGGGGCCTTGAACTACCATGATTTAATTATGAAAAATAGGGATAAAAAATTTGGGTGGAGTGGCTAGATTGCAGAACAAAAATAGAAAAGAACTGGCCCTACTTCAGCTTGAGGCTTAAGGCTTTAAACTGTGCACTCTTTCTTAGCAGCTCTAGTTTTGTAGACTAGATAAAATAATGGAGATAGAGGAAAATGGTAAGGCTATAATGATAATGGGTAAGACACAAAATGGAGTCCCTAGAGTCTATATAATGGATAAGGGAAGGAACTGCTTCAATCTAAAACTTGAGGCTTCAGACTACACATTCATCCCCAGTAGAGTCACCAAAAATTGTTGGTTGAATATTTTGTCAATTAGCGTACTGATAAACAAAATAGGCCTGATCATCCAAAGTAGGAAGATTGGTTATCCAAATGTGTAGGTTTACCACATCAAAAGGGGACTAATCTCTCCTCTCATCAAGGGGAGGTTCCCTATAGATATGCTATATATATAAATAGAAAATAATACTCAAGGGTAGAACAAACCATCCATCTCTCTTTCTTTAGAGATGATGCATGCAAATCAAAGGAGAAATATTAGGGATAATGATAGAAAGTACTCTTCTTTTAGAAGGACCATTTAGTAAACCACAAGAATCTTCCTAGTAGTAATTACAACTAGTAGATTGAGATGTAGCACAAAGTCTCCACCTCAATTGTGCAAGAGTGAGATACAAAGGACAATGAGGGCACAAAGTCATCCCAAGGTCCTTTACATATAAACAAAAAGAAAACACACTAAAGGCAATTATGGGGGCACAAAGTCTCTCCATAGTTGGCTTCAGGACACCTTCCTAACCACTTTTACTAATTTTGCTTATTGAATTAATGGAACAGAAAATATATTAAGGAAAAAGACATAAGAACAGTTTCCCCAACAACAAAGATATCACAGCACAAATTCTAAAAATTCACTTTCTTTCTTATTCTAATAACAAAATATGATCAACAATTTGAGCTCAAAGTCTCAGTAATGCCTTTCAGTTTGGGCAGAGTTTTGTTTCTGATAATCAGAGAGAGAGATAAAACAATAAAAGAGTGTCCCTTATATAACCTCTTCAAGAAGGACTTGAGAATAGTAACACATCATGTTGCATTGAATTTTGTTAAGAAGACATGCTAGAAATTAGGGATATTTACCCATTTTCTTTTCTCAATGTAGAGAAATGGGTCACGCTATTGAAATTTTGCATCTTTCAATATCCACCTGGCAGTTTACTTCTAGAAACATATCTAATGCACAAATGTTTCTAGTCCTTCCTCATTGTTCCTCCTTTTCTAGTTAATTGAATCGGGTCCTTGATTCAATTTGATGCTCTGTTCCTTAGTCACTGCCTACTAGTCTTGGCCTTAAAGCCTTTAAATGCATTCGGGTCCATTTTGGGTCGAGAAGAGCCTCCCACAAGGGTATCTGCCCTTCAGGTGGTCTTTGGATGGCCTTTGGGCTTCTTTTGGCGGGTCGCTAAGTTCTTTGGCTCTTCTTTAAGGCTTTTCAAAATCAACGGCTATTTTTTGCTACTTGCTTCTTTCAAATTTCATGTTTTGCATCCTCCCAAAGTTCAATCAGTTAGTTTAAGCAATAGGTTCAAAGGTTCAATCGGTTCATTCTTTTTATTTGGCTAAGTCCTTTTGATCTTTTTTAACCAAATGCATTGAACCATTTGGTCATTGAACCTGTGAACCCGTTGAACCTTGAACCCGTTAAACCTTTGAACCAAAGTGGTTTAATGGTTCAACAGTTCAATGGTTCAAGCCTTCTTCTCTTTGATAAGTGTTTTAAAGCTGTTGAACCTTGAAGTGATTGAAATTTGAAGTGGTTGAACTTTGAACCTTGACAAATGCACTTAACTCTTGCTACTAATTTTGAACCTTTAAACCCATTGAACCCATTAAACCAAAATGGTTCAAGGTTCAATGGTTCAATCCTTGCTTAGAGGCTCGCCGATGAATTATTTTGGTTGAACCTTGTTATTGAAACATATTTGAAATCATCTAAGTGTTGAGAGCTTGCTTATTTACTGCAATGTCCATAGAAATCAACTTGTGAAGCTCGTAGAACTTGGCCTGCAGAGTTTGTAGATTTTCTTTCCTGCAGAGTCTATAGATTTTATTTCTTATAGAGTCTGTAGATTTTATTTCCTACAGATTACATAGATTTAAGCCTACAGAGTCCATATATTTAAGCTTGCAGAGTCTGTAGATTTTCTGAGAAGATTGAAAAATGAGGAATTTGAATGCTTAGAACAATTCTTGAAAAGGGGAGAGAGGATTTTAGTCTATTGAACCAAAATAGTTCAAATGTTGTCCCAAAAATGAGTGATATTTTTGGGGAACAATAGTGAGAATAGTTTCTTCTTGAAATATCAAGACAACACGCCATTTTCACTGCTTCACAGTGGGTAGCATCTGAAGCACTTCAATCTTTGAAGTATCAGATAAGTCTAGTTGTACATATGTATAGTCTTTATTTTGTTTTATGTTGTTCATTTCATTTTTGGCATCTTTATCTTTTTGTATGGCATGACTTTGTAGCCCAATAGCATATATGAAGGCACTTAAGAGTCTAGATTCTACTCCCTTTGATCATTTTCACAATCGATGGAAGTTCCCCAATTAGAGCCAGCTGTGATTCTCAAAATCTGTCACTTGTTTTTGTGGACAACATGTCGACCATTTTGGTCCTACAAGACAAAATGATCTCTTCCTTTCTCAAATTTTTTTTTGAGCAATCAATTTTTTTAGTCACACAAGCCTTTTCAGCTAAGGAAATTGTAGGTTCAATAGGCAAGCTTTTGCAAAGAAAAGTTCAAAACACTTAAGGCATTTCCTAAAAATTATAAGGAATGAACCATTAAACTATTGAACTATTGAACTCCACATCAATGAGTTGAAAGGGTTCAATTATTTCAAAGGGTTCAATGAGTTCAAAGGGTTCAAAAGAGTTCAATAATATGGAATGAATCACCGAATTGATGAACCATTAAATCGATGAACCATTGAACCCCACTTCAAAGGTTCAAAATAGTTCAAAGGTTCAAAGTGGTTCAAAGGTTCAATGAGTTCAAATGCTTCAAAGAGTTTAAAGGGTTAAAAATTTAAATTTCAAGTGAATGGTTCGAGTGAATGGTTTAAACAGTTGGTTCAACGATATATTAAACTCATAAAAAAAAGACTAAGTGAATGCGGATCATTGCAAGAAATATTGAACCGTTGAACTGATTGAACCACCCAAACTAGTAAACCATTGAACCATTGAACTGATGCACTCTAAAAGGTTCAAAGGTTCAAGGTTCAAAATGGTTTAAGCGACCAGTGACCAGTGACGTCCCCGTGGACATCAATTTCAAGACAACTAAATAATCATTAATTTTCAAATAGTAGACCTTGAAATAAACTCAGTGACCATCCAAGGAAGGAGCTAAAGGAGCCAGTAGAAAGCGAGAAGAGATTCTGAGAGCTCAAAACACCAAGAAGAGACAAAATGTAGCAAGGAAAGAGGGAAAGTTATAGAGAATCTAGAAATAACTATAGGAGAGTTATTCCAGTAGGTAGAATAGTCCACCAAATGGAAATCAGAGAGTGCAAGCATTCAAAAGCGTGGCCTATTTTTCTTCATTGAGTAAAGGCAAATGGACAGCCATGTAAGTATTTTAAAGAAGATTAGGTGGCCAATACTTTGGAAGAGACATTTGAGATGATTCAAAATGCCAAAGTTAAGGTTGATAACTTACTCCAGCATGGCCCCTTCACAGGATTTCCAATACATTCAATGCATTGAATACAACATGGGCCATTTCATGAAAACAAGTGCCAAAGTCTTTCTTTGGTTGCTATATATTGTAATTTCATAGTAGTTTACAAGGAGATCTCTCTGTTATTAGAATCGAAACTCTGCCCAAATTGAAAGGCATTCCTGAGACTTTGAGCTCAGATTGTTAATCATATTTTATCAAGTGAATGAGAATGCAAGCAACCTTTTAGACTTTGTGTTGAAATATCTTGTGTCATTTAAGAAATTATTTTTATGTCTTTTTCTTAAATACAATCTTTTCCATTTAATCAAATAAGTAGAAGTGGAAATAACCTGGAAGGTGTCCTGAAGCTGACTGTGGGAGACTTTGTGCTGCCATAATTGTCTTTAGTCTGTGTGTTTTGTGTTTTAGTGTAAAGGATATTTGAGAGACTTTGAGCTCCCCTTATCCTTCATAATATTTTACTCTTTTGTAGTTGAGGTGGAGACTTTGTGCTACACTTCATTCTACTATGGTACTTCATCCTGAATCAGTGAGAGAAGTAATGAAAGAATTTGTGCTTTCATGAGTTTCTTGTGGTTACAATTACTACCCAGGAAGTCTTCCTCTAGTTTTCTAAACATCATTTCTGAAAGAAGAGAAATGCCTTCAACAATTACTTAGGAACTGTCCTTTACTCTGTGAACATCATCTATGAAAAAAGAGATATGGATGGTATGATTTCACCCCTGAGTCTATTTTTAGTTTATATTAGTATATAGTAGTTTATAGGGAACCTCCCCTTGATGAGAGGAGAGATTTATCTCATTATGCTATGGTAAACCTACACATTTTTCTAATTAAATCTCCTTATGTTGTGGTTGATATACCCATTTTACCATCAGTTAGTTGATGACAAAATATTCACCCAACAGTATTGACCACCCTAAAATTTGACATTGGTATAGCTAAGGAACCAACATCTCTATGTGCGTCATGGGAATAATCAATTCTCTAATGCTTCAAAGAAGAATCATCTCCAAGTAAAGTTACAAGAGCAAAATTAGTTTCACACATATGGGTGTGCTCCTTTTTTCTTTTCAATATTTTAAAATTCAAGTCCTATTGACCACTTTCTAATCTTAGACCTATAAAGGGGTCAACATAGAGTCTTAGAGTCCTAATCCACCATTAGTTCTCATGGTTACCATTCACCCTTGTGATATTGGGTTGTTAAAAAAGGATCGCTATATTTTCATGCTATAAGATACTTGATGATTCCCCTCACCTCTATTTCAACTTGTATTAAGTGTTTTGATAATATTAAAACATGTATAAATTTACTTGGTCAGTCTTGATGAGGCCTCAACATTTGAAGGTGCCATGGTGGAAGTGAGGTAATAAGGTAGCTAGTGAATAATTGTGAACACCTTTGATCTACTCAATCATGAAAGTAATTATCCATTTTAAAGCTTGTGAGAACATTATGAAATGTATTGGGGCCTAATTAAAGTCTTTAATAGGTTCTAAAGGTCTCCTCATATATGTTGGTATGATACACATTTTTTATGTCTCTTTAAAATTATAAATATTTCCTAAAAGTAAGATTTTTGACCATAATGAGACCTTGTTTGACCTTGATGGACCACTAAACACCATTCACACCTTTAATAGATTTCACAGACTTCATTAGGCCATCACTAAGGCATTTCATGCACTATTGAACCCATTCCCATAAATTTTAATGATTAAATTGCCTCTAATGGGCCGCACACATATCAATTTATGCCTTTTAGCTTCCCTAATTCATACCATAAACTTTAAAACATCACATGACTCCTAATTTTCCTCCATCATGCCTTTTAACAATATATTTTGGATTGAAACATGAGAAAATGTAGGAAATTTTCATGTTTTAGAGGTTTTCCAAATGGTATGAGTTAATACATTATAAACTTACTTAGGTGGAGTTAGGGATCTATAGGGGGAAGTTAATAATGGCATGTATGGAAGAAACTAGAGTGTTTCAGTCCTTGAGAATCTCAAAACTAATACATCTTCCCATTGATCTCAATGGTAGGCTTGAAGAGGACTTCAAGTTTGTGATCAGACCATACAGAGGAAAGAGAATGAAGACTTGAGCTCTTGCTCAGAGGAAGTAGACTTGGTCAACTTTCATTCATGGGCATTTATTTCAAGATTGGTTCCCTGAGTTATATGAACATTCCTTAATTAATTAAGGGGTTTGAGGATCATTCATTTTTGCACAAGGAAAATGGAATAAAATGGTTTTGATGGATTTATATTTTGTTTGGCTAAACTAATGGTTATTCTTGATTCATCATGTCTTGATATAAATTATCATGGATCTTTTAGTGTTTGTCCCACACGTGTGATCTTATGTAAATAAAAAACACCTAGAATAGAAAGGTTTGTAGTCTACAGGTAGATTTGGATGGTAAGTAGAGTGTTTAGTGCTCTTACCAAAGGAAGTTGACAATATTGAAAGATTTTTTAGGTATTTTAATCCTTCCCATACCTCTTTTCTCAAGGTTTATGTTCATATAAACCTCTTATCTTCTTAGGGTGTCTTCAAGGAAAGGTTATATACACATCTGGGTTTCACTGCATAGATGAACTATGTGTTGTTCAATGGTTCCCTCAAAACTTTCAAATAGAATCAAGAACATGAAGAGGAGTGTTGAAGTCATCATAAGTCATCATCATATCTTTATGTGCAGATTTGTTAGCCTCCATGATAGCCCCATAGTCCTTGAAACCACCTTCTTACATCCAAAGCTTCCATAGTTAGTTTAGCATAAATTAAGGTTTCTTATCCAATGTTAAGGTTCCTCAGAGAATCCTAGGTTTCACTTTTTGATTGTGTATGGCTTTTCCTAATCTCCAAAGTGACATGTTTTAATATGTATGCATATTACAGTTTCCAAGATTTGTGTGGTTTATCTTGGTTAGGTTACCATACTCCATTTCAATCCATGAGATAAACCATACCATTTAATGTCTTCTTCACTACCATTTCACTGTGGATAAACCGTGCACTCCATGTTCAAACCTCATACTACTCCACCATCATCCCCATCAACTCATCCACCCTTCTTTCCAAGTATGAACCATGAGGAGCAAGCCTAAATAAAAATTTAAATTTAAAAAAATAATAAGGTCATATGATAATGTAACTATATATCCATATACTCTATTGAATAAGCTAATGGTCACTTACAGGAAACCATTTAGATCTTACTGAGAAAAAAACTTCAAAAATATTGTGTATAGACCAATCATGTGCATAGGAAGTGCTATGATTAGGAGAATGGGTACCTAAAGGATATTAATAAGTATATGAAAAGTATCATAGATGTTTCAAGTAACTTCAATTCTCTCTCCTCTCATAAAATCTTATTGCTTAGACCCCTGTACATAGATAACATTTGCAAGTGAATGCTTACAACATTGTTAGCCTATATGGAGATTCATATATTGCCTATGGTAAGAGACAATGTTAATGCATAATATGGTAAGAGTCACACTAAGAAAAGGCACAAAAAATTATTATCTTTCCATTTTAAGGGGAACAAGACACCAAACACAAACCTAAGGGTAACACAACCCTGTTGGGCATAAACCCTAAGCCTAAGAAGGAGAAGGTATGCAAAGGAAAGGATGTTGGAAAAATACTACCTAAAGGTGTCAATAGGGTTGATTCATATGACCAAAATCATAAATCATAATAATTATAGTAGACAAGAGACAAAGGTTTGCTCAAAACCCCATCATGCTACTAATCACTCACTCATTATCATTTGAGGTCTCTGAGGTATTATCATTTTAGGTCTCTGAGGTATAACCAAGATTTAAAATTTAGTAAAAATAATCATTATGAGTGGATTAAGGTATTCATACTTACCTTTAGGTCAGATAATTATTAGGTATACCCACTTTTTGTCTCAGACCTATCTTAGTCTATTAACAATCAATCCTAGGGCTACGTACGTGATTTGATGGCCTTGAAGAGATCACAAGTAGGAAAGACTTCATTTGGGGTTTATCAGTCATTATAATACGATTTTTAATTCCTATATATAAACTCTATGGTAATAATCATTTAATATTTTAATTAGATACCCTTGAGGTTAGGCCAAAGGAGATAGAATTCAAGCCTAGTCTTACACCATGTTTCCATCTTGAAGTATCTCTAAGTCCTTATAATAATACTAATGACTATGGGAGAGGTATAAGAGTTTTTAAATAAATTATTAAGTGATTTTAATTGGATGGAAGTAATAAAATGGTTGGCATGGTCTTAAAACCCTACTCAAGTCACAAAACCCTAACATAGCTAGCTTGAGGTGCACCTTCAAGTATTCGTACACTCCACCACAAGGGGGCTTAGGCTCAAGGCTCTTACGGAAATTTAATTACCCATATGGACTAAAATTACATGAAATAATGATATTAATTAATGGGATAAGTTTTATGAATGATCCTTAATAAGTTAATGTTGGATAATTATCAATGATATCATGGTGATATCATGGAGGTGTCCAGGTAAGTGGATGAACTGTATTGATAGTATTTATCCTATTATGCTTGAAGAAGGCTTGGTTAATCTTCAAAGTTTGAATATTTAAATTTATTTATGGATTATTATAATGTATGATCATGTGTGAGGTTTCCTATAAGAGGTCCATGATGATTGGAATGATTGTGTGCATAAGTAGAATTCATCTGGTTATTTATTTTGTTCATATAGACATAATTTGTCTTGCGGTAGAAATCCAAGTAAGAATATTTATGGAATAATATCCCATGCATGAGAAGGTTCTAAGATCATCTTGATATATGGATGGATTCTCCTATATAAGGTGATTACATGGTTCAATTTTTAGATCATGCAATGAAGCACAATCAAAGATATGCAAGTGCAAAGTTGGTCATAAACTATCATGCAAACATGGATGAACTAGTATGTTTGTAAATTTATTTTAGGTATGAAAGGTTAATAATGGTCAAAGGATATCATGAATATTTTGTTCATTATGTCAATAAGTTACCTTAAAAATTTGGGATCCTAAAGTGTTTTCCAACTTGAGATATAAATCCTCAAAGATGCACTTACAGATAGTGAAGGGTCAAATACCATCAAGTTTAACCATGAAAAAGTCTAAGTTTTTTGTCCATAATATCCAATAGTATTCATTAACTTTTAGATCTTGATCTAATTATGTGTATGAATTCAACATGTCAAAGGGTGCACACATAGGTGATAAGTGTCACAAGCTCACTAGTATGATAATAGATCAATAGTGAGCTGAGGTTTATATATATATATATATATATATATATATATATATATATATATATATATATATATATATATATATATATATATATATATATATATATATATATATATATATATGATTCATAATAAGTCAAAATTAAACAATACTTACATATCTTCCAAGTGGCACAAGATAACAATTGATAGGAGTATGCAAGATGCACGTGGAACTACCAAGTGGCAAAGGACCATTAGAGTGTAGCCTGATAATTTTTCCCAAGATGTATGAGGATCTACCAAGTGGAACAAGCACATGAACTAATAGTCAATTACTTAGAAGGCACATGAGCGTTCCAATTTTCATGATGTTGGGAGGTCTAAGTGAGATCTAATGATGAGCATGTTAGGATAAATTAAAACCTATATTTATCTCCAAATCACATACAAGAGAATCTATGAAATGAATTAATCAAACATTTAGAAAATATACAAAAAACATACACATAACAAAGGACACCATATTTAACGTGGTTCACCCAAAATGGGCTACATCCATCAAACTTGTCTAGTATAATATTTCAGTAATACAATAGAGAAACAAGATTATGTAACAAGCCCTGTTAAACCTCTCTACCTTTTCTAACTCCTCTTTGTGTTAATTTTTTCTTCTCTTACCTCTCATACATATCTCAATTACATTTTAGGGTGAAAAAACACCTGAGCATAACCTTTACCATCAGATATAGAAACCTATAATTAATGGCCCAAATTGAGTACAAAATTATAATTTTACAAGGTAATTTTAATATAAAAAAATTTGAGGGTGTTACACCTGAACCCCTACAAGGTCATGCACCCCCAAACCCCACATCAAGGGGGTAATCCCCCCCTCCCACCCCCCCCCCCCCCCCCCCCCCCCCCGCCCACCCTGAACCCTACAAGGAGGGTTCCCCCCCTTACAATCCCCTTTGCCATCAGGGATACAAAGAATGGGATCCAGAACCTAGCTCAAATAAAATCAAAATTTTAACCTATGATCCTGGAAGACAATCAAGCTCCACACCCAATAATCTCCCACTTATAGACTAATTGAAACAACTCCACCACTACTACATCCACTGTAGTATCTAGACTTAGACAAGTTCCTTTATTTATTTATCATCCATGAAGACCGATCGAAACTAAACAAATATTTACCTTCTCTCTTGTGACTACCTTGGTCATCATATCCATAGGATTTTTACTATTATGTATCTTTTCCAATTTTAGTTTCTCTTCCTCTATCACTGAATGAATGAAATGATACCACAACTAAATATGTTTTGTCCTGGAGTGAATTTTTATTTTTAGGGAAAAAAAGAATGGGATCCAAAACCTAGTTGAAATATCATTAGAATTTAAACATATAATATTGAAAGATAATCAAGATCCACACCCAACATAACACTACATGATAAGGACCATGATGATCCATGAAGATCGAGGGTGTGTATATGGTCAGCATTTCAAGATTGTACAAGATGAGGTCAAAGTGATCGATGTTTAACAAATGGAAAACATAGATCTATGGGTTAAAAACTAAGCTCTTTTAAAGGAGATCAATGAAGCAAGTTGGTTACAATTTATCAAGAAGAAATAATATTAGGATAAGTGTCTAAGGTTTAACTGTCACCATTTGAATTTAAAATTCAAATTTAGTAAAGGAAAATATCAGTGTCTAGTTTTTGGGCCATAATTTTTTATCCAAGTAGAATTTATTCATGTTGTAAAAAGGGAAGATAGAGAGTACTCCAAGGTACATCTGGAAATATAAATTTAAAGATATAAAAGTGTGTAGAATTAAATTTAGGAAGGTTCAAAGTTGACTATGTTTATGCATATGCTATATAAGTAACTCGAGAAGGGTAATTAAGCTACGTTTTTTTATATCTTGATGTTTTAATATAGACTATTGATTGAAGCATCTTGTATACTCCATAAGGATGATCTATTTTCATTATGAATGTTTAAACAATTATGTGTAGTATGAATGAAGGGTTATAAGTCGACTGTGTTTTCATTCATGGTGACTATGTGTCTAGAGAGGTGTTTGAGCTAATTGGGAGTTAGTATAAGGGTGGTATGATGGTTTTTGGCACTTTAAGGGGACTTTTAGATCATGTGGAATGGGTCTATATGTTTTAAATTGACCCTTTGTTCTTATTTTTATTGGAGATGTGTGTAAGAGTTGAATGGGTCTTCAGAAGACCTACATGGTGACTTAAGCCTATTTCAAAGTGAGTTGTGCTTAAGTGTGACCTATGTTATACTCCTTAAGGTTGAAGACATGTGTTGTGGTTGATAGGAAAGATTGTGATCTTGATAATCATGATATCTCTATAAATGATGAAACTAAATGTGTTGGTTTTTAGCCTTGTGATATAGAACCGTGACTTGAGTGAGGAGGTGTTTTTTGAGCTTTGGGGAGTGAAGGAAAGGGTAGGTGCCCAAAGGATGTGCAGAGCAGATTAGTAACTATGTGTATGAATTATAGGACATAATTTGGTGATTGAGGATGAGTGAAGAGATTTAGGTTGATTCAAAAGGATGTTTTGGATGTTTGAGTGTGATTTTAGTGAATAGATTGAGGTAGATCAGAGTATGGTCTATGTGTATTACCATTTGGTCATGTTAAGGAGGCTATGTTAAAAAAGGTCCATCATCAAGTGATTGAAGACATTATTTCAAAGGTGGAGATATTATTTTCATAGGAAGTCAAAAAGACTTGATCTTCCTTAGGGGTAGGTGCTCCTTATAAAATAGGTGTTCCACTACATGCCTTAGGTCATAAGGACTTGACCAAGGTTGTTGATCAGAATGACTTGACCAAAAGGTGGTAAAATGACTTGATCATCTTAAGGGTGGTTGCTTCTTATGAAATTGGTGTTTCACTAAATCTTGATCAGAAGTACTTGATCAATTTTTTGTTTGTAATCTCTTATAGGACAAGAATTTCATGTATTTTAGGCTTGAGAGTGGGCTTTATTCCCTATGAGGGTTTCCCACATGAACTATGTGTTTTATGTTTGATCTTATGAATGCATATAATTAATGATCTTTCTTGTTTATGTTTCTTAATAAATTTGATATATTATGATGGCTTAAACAACATGAAAGGATTGGGATTGAATTTGAGTTATATAGGATCACTGATTCACGCCCCATTGGTTGTACCTCTATCATTTGGTATCAGAGCATGTCCTTTATCAAAGGCTTGATGGCTTGAAGGTGATCCAAAGTACAATATGGGTAGTCATCAAATGCAAGGAGGCTTCTCTACTAAGCAAGAACCAATGTTCAATGGATCCAATTATGCTTTTTGGAGTGCAAGGATGAGGAACAACATCATGTCCCTAGGTTTTGACACCTGTAAATTTGTTACAGATGGTTATTTTGCACCTACTATTCTTCCATCCAATGTTGTAGATAAGAAGTTATTTGAGAACAATTTTAAGGCAATGAATGCTATCACATGTGATCTTTTAGAGACTTAATATACCAAGGTAATCCATTGTACATCTACCAAGGAAATGTGGGATAAATTGAAGACTATTTATGAAGGAGATTCAAAGGTTAAGTTGGAAAAGTTGAATACTCACCAAAGACAATTTAAGATTCTTAAGATGAAGGAAGAATATTATGTGGCATCCTTTTTATAGAGAGTTGATGAGATTGTGAACATCATCAGAGGTCTTGGAGAGAAACTTGAAGAGTATACTATAGTACAAAAGGTTTTAAGGTCTTTATCCCTCAATTTTGATATAAAAGTATCTATTGTAGATTAAATTCATGATCTTACTCAGTTGAAGGTGGATCAATTGCATGGCATCATTACTTCCTATGAGATGAGACTAGATGATGATAAACCACCAAAGAAGGAAGCAACATTCAAATCAAAAATTAAGCCAAAGAAGAAGTCCCAAGGTAAGAAAATCAAGGAAGATGACACATATATTATTGATTAAGATTAAATAATTAATTTATTTACAAGGAAATTGAAAATAGGGTCAGGAAAGTATAAGGGTAAGCTATCCTTCAAATGCTTCAATTATGATGAGATTAGACATTTAGCTAACAAGTTACCTCATAAGAATAAGAAGACTGATGATGAAGAGCATGGTCAAGGTCATGATGATGGTAAAAGATCATTTAGGGTTGATAAAAGCAATAAGGTATTCACATTTTTGACAATAAGAAGAAGTACTTCAAGGACAAGAAGAATCTCTACACTAAATAAGATTACATCTCATCAATTGAAAGTGAAGATAGTGACTCAGAGTGTGATCATGAATATGTTGGTCTTATTGAAGATGTGTCCCTCTTCATGGTTGAGTAATGAAGTTACTCACATCAAAAGGAGTCTACTTGGAGTGATTTAGATGATGATGAAGATGAGGTGGACTATGAGTTTGCATTGATTAATACTTTTGAAGAACTAAAGATTGAGAAGAAGATTAACAATAAAATGAAGTCTCAACTTGAGGACTATGAGGAGAAATTTAGTGTGTATAAGGCAAGAATAAATAAAGACAACATTTTAGTTGTCAATGGGAAATCCTATCTACAATCTTGAAAGCTAAAGAAGATGAATGTTCAAGGTATGTTTCTAAAAATGAGTCTTTGGAAGATTAGTTAGAGAAATATGCAACAAAGGTGAAATCATTTATCAAGTTTTCTAATAGTTACAATGATATAGATAATCTCATAAATAGTCAAAAGAATGCTAGTGATGAATCTAGATTAGGTTTTAACGAAGAGTCCAAAGTTAATTATCAAGTTTACATGAAGGTCAATCAAAGCAAGGTGGTTCAGCCCTTGAAGGTCACCAGTCAGTCAAGAAATGATGGTGAAAATAGATTGAATACAAATTAGATCAGACAACCTAATTCCATGAGGCATGTAAGATTTAATGGTTACTATTACACATGTAATAAATTTGGTCATAGGGATAGAGAATGCAAGAGACATATTATAAATGAATTTACATGGAACTATGATGGGGGTCATTAGTCAAAAGGTGTAAACAATGTTAAGTGCTTCAACTATCTAAATGAGGGACATTTTGCAAAATATTTTCCAAATAAGGTAAGGTAAGATAAGTTTCTTACAAAAGGTATAGTATGTTTTAATTATCAAGAGAGAGGTCATATTGATATATTTTGTAAGCAAAGGTCTACAAGACAAAATAGGTTTAATTAGGCTCCTAGAGTGAAAAAAAGTAGGAAAGTTAATACACAGAAACCAAAGGTGGTAAGTATAAGCCATGATGAGTCTCTAGGTCTAAGTAATCCATTTTATATGGTGGAAAATGCTACAGTAGCTAGAGAGTTCTAAGATATCTCATTATCTGATCATGCTAAGAAGGAAGAGACCAAGCTCAAAGAGAAGACTAAGGTTCTAGTTGAGGCTAGTTTTAAGGTGTGTTTTGATGCTAATGAGCAACCTGCTATGTGTGAACAAGCTTCAAGCATGGTTCCTATGTTGACAAGGTCTAAAGGTGATGTTCTTCAATGTAAAGATGCTACTTCAAAGATCAAGGTATGTCAAGATTAAATTATTGCTCCATATGTTTAGAAAGTAAGAACATAAAAAAAGGAACAAGTTATCAAAGATTAGAATATGGTGAACAAGAGAAAGAATTATTATAGCTATAAAAGGATTCTAGTGGTTACTGAGGAGATGTAGGTCACTCTTGGATTCACATTATTTTAAAGATCATTGTGGTTTAGAGGAGGTCTCTATCTATGCTTCTTAAGAGACTCCTTTCAATGGAAAAGCAAGTGTTACTATGATGTTCTTTAGAAGATCCTCGAATCCAAGAGATGATTGTGTTTTAATTGAATCAGGTTTGTCCAAATGGAAGATATGATGTGGTGATGTTAGATTGATATCATGGTATGTTTTTATCCTTTTATAATGTTGATTTATGTGTATGCTCAGTCTGTAGGGTCAAAATGAAGGTTTCAAGGTAGTAAAGGAAGATTTGTGAGTTTTCAAGATAATATTTTTACATAAAAAGGTCTATTGAACTTATTCTATCATGTTTTAGGTAGTTTTGTGGTCTGAAGGTATGTTGAAGTCAAATTGGATGTTTTTGAGTGCTCTTGGTTTTCTCAGTTCTAGTTAAGGGCAAGTAGACCTAAAAATGGGTTATAAGAAGTCAATGTTCCGAAAGGTTTGAAGGCTCAAATATTGGTAGAGAAGTGTTTGATGGTTATCTCCTGTGCAATAATTTTAAGAGGTAGGCATTATATAGAAGGAGGTTTGTTGACCTTATTTATTTTGAGACTCTAGAGTTTTGGGCTATGATATAAAAGTGGTTTTCCTTATGATTTGAGATCTGATGATTCTTAATAAGTTGAAAGGTCCAAATGGGTAGTCAAATCAAGCTTCATAGAGATTTGAAGGTTTGTGCTTTTTAAGTTGTCTAAGTTTTTGTCAAAATGGAGGCTTGATTAGCTAGTAGTTTTGTGAAGGAAGTATGTTTCATAGGATGATCTAGGTGATGA
The DNA here is from genome assembly GCA_037957365.1 of Torreya grandis. NCBI lineage: Eukaryota > Viridiplantae > Streptophyta > Pinopsida > Cupressales > Taxaceae > Torreya > Torreya grandis. Next base: position 251,162 of record JARHVA010007121.1, on the reverse strand, counting down.
AAATTGGTGTATTTGATGAGGCATATGAGATTGATTTAGATATTAAGTTTTATATCCTAAATAGGTGTTTACTAAAATTTATGGGCTCTACAAGTTCTAGGTAGGGATATATGGAGTTTAGACTGGCCTAGTGTGAATATTTGATATTTTTGGTATTTTTCTCCAAAATACCAAGGTATGGTTGTTCTCATATGATTTTTTTGGTTATTTTGGAACATCTTTCAATTTTTTTAGTATGGCTTAAAACATTTTTTGGTGATCATGGGATTGACTTGTGAGAGAAAATTTGAAGGCAAGTATGAAGATTCTTCATGGTGTGTGAAGATATAAAGATGGATCAAAGATATTTAGATGATTCCCTCTTAGATTTTTCTTGTCTTCTCAATTCCTTTAGATTATTTGGTTCTCACTTTGTCATTTTTTCAAAGGGGGAGAAGATTCCTATTGTGAGAGTACTTGAAGAGAAAGAAGGAAGGTGAGTTGTATATTATTCATGAAGGGTGTTGACATCAATGACAAAGGGGGTGATTATTGATTAATTTTCAATTATGTCATCGTGATGTCATTTATGTGTTTATGTAAGTGGATGAAGTGTCTTTATAGTTTATGTATCAATGACAAAGTATGCAAAGTGCTTATCCTAGTATGCTTGAAGAAGGCTTGGTTGATCTTCAGAGTTTAACTATTTAAAATTGTTTAGGGATGATTCTGATGTATTGAGCATGTGTTAGGGGTCCTATCAGATGTCCATGATGAATTTAATGCTTATGTTCATGATTGGAATTTATCTGGTTCTTCATTTTGTTTATTTTGACATAATTGGGTCTGTGGTAGAAATTTGAGTAGTCATATTTATGGAATTCTATCTAATGTGTGAGAGGGTTCCACGAGTATCTTGATATATGTATGGATTATCCTATGTAATGTGACACATGTTTCAATTTTTAGATTATGCGATGAAGCAAAAAAATATATATGCGAGTGCAAAGGTGGCTTCCCAAGTAATTTGTAATGTTTTTTAGACCGTCATAAACCATCATGCAAACATGGATGAACCAATATGTTTGTGAATTTATTTTAGGTACATAAAAGGTCAATAATAGTCAAAGGATATCATGAGTATGTTTTTCATTATGTCAATAAGTTACCCTAAAATTTTGGGATCCTGAAGTGTTGTCCAACTCGAGATATAAATCCTTAAAGATGTACTTATAGATAGTGAAGGGTTAGAGACCATCAGGTTTAACCACAACAAAGTCTAAGGTCTTTTTTCCAAAAGATCTAATGGTGTGCATTAAATCATAGATCTTTATATAACATTTCATATGAATTCAACATGTTTAAGGGTGCACGTACAAGTGATAAGTGTCACAAGCTCGCTAGTCTAATAGTAGATCAATAGTGAGTGAAGGTTCATACTGACAAAGATCTATAGTGCATAATAAGTCAAAATTCAAAAATTATTGTGTATATACCAAGTCACACAAGTGACTGGACTGATAGGAGTATGAAAAATGCATGTTGATCTGCTAAGTGGCAAAGGACCATTAGAGCATAGCCTGACAGTTTTGCCCAGGATGAATGAGGAGCTGCCAAGTGGCATAAGCACATGAACTAATAGTAAATTGCTTAGAAGGCACATGTGGGTGACAAGTGTCATGATCTTGGGAGGTTTTAGTGAGATCTAATGGTGAGAATTACATAAGTACTAGGTTGATTCGTGAATATTGATAGTGCATATATGGTCAATATTTCAAGATTACACGAGATGAGGTCAAAGTGACTGATGTTTTATGAATGAACAACATAGTTCTATGGGTTAAATACCAAACTCTTTCAAAGGAGATAGATAGAGAAAGTTGGTTTTAAACAATAAGGAATAAATGAGATGATGACAAGTGTCTGAGGTTTAACTATGACTATTTGAATTTAAAATTTAAATTTAATGAATGAAAAGACCAGTGTCTAGATTTTGGGCCATAACTTTTGATCCAGGTAGAATTTGTTCATGCTATAAAAACCAAATATGGATAGGACTCCAAGAAACATATATAAATAGAAATTTTAAGATATAAAAGTCTATACAATAAAATTTATGAAAGTTAAATTTTTTCTATATTTCCATATATTCTTTACAAGTAACCTAAGAAGGGTAATTAAGTTATGTTTATTGATATCTTGATGTTTTAAGATGGACTATTAATCAAATCATGATTTATAATACATAAGGATGAGATATGTGCACTATGAAGTTTTGACCAATCATATTCATTATGAATAAAGTGTTATAAGTCAATTGTGTTTTCATTCATGGTGACTGTGTGTCTAGAGAGGTGTTTGAGATAATTGGGAGCTAGCATAAGGGTTTTATGATGGTTGTTGGCACTTAAAGGGGACCTATAGATCATGTGGAATGGGTCCATATATTGAAAAGTGATCTTGTGTTCTTATTTTCATCAGAGATGTGTGAAAGAGATAAATGGGTCTTCATAAGACCTAAATGGTGACTTAAACATATTTAAAAGTGAGTTGTGCTTAAGTATGACCTATGTTAGATGCCTTAAGGGTGAAGGTATGTGTTTTGGCTGATAGCAAAGATTGTGATCTTGATAATCATGATAGATCTATAAATGGCAAAATCAAATGTGTTGTTTTTTATGCTTGTGATATATAAGTGTGACCTAAGTGAGGAGGTGTTTTTTGAGATTTAAAGAGTGAAGTAAAGGGTGGGTGCCTAGAGGATGTGTAGAGTAGAGTAATGACTATGTGTATGAACTATAGGACATTATTCTATTGGTAAAATAGTTCTCTTGTATGTTTGGTGATTAAGTATGAGTGAAGATATATAGGTTGATCTAAAAGGATATTTTGGATGTTTGAGTTTGAGCATGATGAATAAATTGAGGTAGATCATAGTATGTTTTATGTGTATGAACATTTGGTCATGTTGATGAGGTTCTGTTAACAAAGGTCCATCATTAGGTGATTGAAGACATCAGATCAAAGGTGGAGGTATTATTTTCATAGGAGGTAAAAAAGATTTGATCTTCCTTAGGGGTAAGTGTTCCTTTTGAAATAGGTGTTTCACTAAAGTCCTTAGGTCAGAAGGACTTGACCAAGGTTGCTAATCAGAAAGACTTAACCAAAATATGGTCAGAAGGACTTGATCATATTAGGGGTGGGTGATCCTTATGAAATTAGTGTTTCACTATATCTTAATTATAAGGAATTGATCAATCTCTTGTTTGTAATATATTATAGGATAAGTATTTCATGTGTTATAGTCTTGAGAGAGGGTTTTATTCCCCATGAGGGTTTCCCACAGGAACTATGTGTTGTATGTTTGATCTTATAAATACATTGAATTAATGATATTTCTTGTTTATGTTGCTTAATCAAGTTGATATATTCTAATTGCTTAAATATCTTGAAAGGATTATAATTTAAGTTAGATTATTTAGGCTCATTGATTCACCCCCCTCTCTCAATGATTGTACCTCTATCAATTAACCTGCTAAAACTAGCTAACAAAAATATTGAAGGTCATCTTTTAATGATCCTCTCTCCACACACCTTCCACATGGGATCCCATGATATTGAGGGAAGATGAAGGGGTTAATAAAATACAATTTCATGGAAAGTAGTTTTGGTTTGGATGTTTGTACTCTATGAACCATCATTAAGATGGTGGATGTCTTAAACCCTAAATAGTACTTGATGGTGAATTATTTCTTCAAAACACATCTATATGGAGTTATTTGATTCTAAAATGGTCGTTAAGGTCCCCTCAGGTATTTTAGGGATCATGATGACCCACTAGTTGGCAAGTGTAGGGATTAGATTGTATGAAATAGGCCTGATAAATCTAATTTGGGCATAAAAACAAAGAAATAGAAAGTTTTTGTGTGCATCATGAGGTTAAGGAGAGATAATGGGTCATAAATTTTCTAAATATCCCTCTAACAATCATTTACAAGGACCTCCATGACTAGTTCTATTAGAAGACAAACCTAGATGTTAAGATTAAGAGCAATATGCATTCATCAGAGGTCAAATGGCTTAATCAAACCAATGTTTCTTATCTATGAGAAATTTTAGGTTATATTCATGTTGATAACAATGTATAGGTGCCTCAAAACCCTAGGATTAGGGCCAAAACTCAAGATTCATGTGTTTAGAGAGATTGGTCTAATACCTCCATTAGATCAATACCACTAGAAGGTGGAACAAAGAGAAAATTGAGAATAAAATGTACCATAGACCTTCTTAGATAAATTAATCATGATTTTTAAGAGCCTTTTGATCACATTAAACCATAGGATAACTGCTACAACTATCCCTTTTGGGTTGAAAACACCCAAAGGCTATTTAGAAGGCATGTTTCTCACCCAAAGAGAATTTTCAAATGCTCACAACTATATGCAAGATCTACATGGGAGGATAATAACTTTAGGAGAGGTAAATGGGTTTTTCAACATCAATTTAATATAGTTGGTATATGGGTTTAGGCCCTAACCTCTATGAACCATCACTAGGAGTCCTGGACACTCTTAAACCCCTCTAAAACCCTAATAAAGACCTGATTGGAGAGATTTGGTGAGATATGCATCGACATAGGTATAAAACACTTTAAAAACACCTTTAACATGTTTTCAACTCAAAATAGACCATGTTGATGGTACTAGATTGTATGGATGTTGTACAAATACCTCTAAGAATTATAATTTTTTAGGGTTTTAACTAGGAAATGGGATGTAAGACTTAGTCAATAATTATAAACCATGGGAAGTGTTATTTTGAGACTTATTATACCTCTCCAAATATATAATAGTTCATTTATATTCTTCTAAATGCCTCTACATCTCACCTCTAAATAGCCAGTCTAAAGACATGAAAGAGAAAGTGGTCTAATTGCCTAAGTAAAATAGGGTTGTAGGAGTGAAATGTTTTGAAGGGTTGAATAATGGTATAAAAAATTTGATTAGTCTTGTAACATGTTTTTTTATATGATCCTAAGGTATTATATAGGCCTTCATGGTAGCCATATACATACAGTCAGATGACTAGGCCTAATTGGCCTACTTGGTCAACCAAGAAGCATGAAAACTAGAATTAAAGGACTATTAGGAGGGTCAACACACATTAATTATGTCATGCCATTTATGTTAAGGATGTGTTATACACTCTTTATGTCTATTATGAAGGAATTGAGGCAATTTCAAATCTAAGTCAACATGCATATTGAAGAGAAGGTTGCTCAATGCCTCTTGGAGGCCTAATCACACCCCATTTGCACTTTTTAACTATCATTGTAGGAATTATGAACCATTTTTGGCTTATAAATCCTTAGATGAAGGTAACTTAATCCTAATTAACTCTCCATTACCCCATCTCAAAGCTAAAAGGGAGTCATTAAAGAACATCATTACATGAAAAAAGTAATTATGACTGATGTAATTACCATATGGCCACCTTGGTATATTCATAGCCTCTAATACTCCTATATTATTCTTTTCTCTCTCATTAAAATTCTATATATGTAGGAATTGAGCTCTTTGTTCTTATCCCTTAACTAGGTGTCGTAAAGCTCTACCAAAATTATACCTTGTGCCTTGAATCAATAAGAAGTATAGTTACAGACCTTTTTTTTTAATGGTAGTGTGTATTGGATAGTTTATTTGTATAATTTATGAGTTTCATTATCTTTTTCATGTCTATTCATGCACCTAATGTCATATTTTTAGTCTATTTAGGTTTATGAAGTGTTGATAGGTGGTAGTGTTCTTGAAGTGTTGATGGGCTAGTAGTGTCTTATGTAGACATATATCCTTAGTCTTCAAGTTACAGACTTTACACTTAACCTTCATATGAAATATTCATTCCTAATACTATGTTAATAGGTTTGATAAGTTGGTATCTTTCATTTAATTTATAAGTGTGTCTAAAGAATAGTCAAGAGAGGATAGTCAAGTATTGGTGCATCACAACTTTTAGTGTAGGTTTATTTATAAGATTTCATATTTACTATTTTCATCCCAATATAATTAGGTCCTAGAAGGAAAAATTAAGTGATAAATTAGGGGAGATATCCCCATAAGCTATAGGTTTGACCTTGAATATAGTAATCCCACAACCTATAGGTCAATCCCATGTTAGTCCAAGTTTGAGATGGATTTGAACAGTCTTCTTCAAAAGGGTAGAACTTGGGTTGCTAACAGTTCTGGGATGCCTAGTGGGACCAATATTTAAGTGACATTGGGACATGATATGGCAACTTTGGAAGACATTTGAAGGCTAAAGACATATAGTGGAAGATTTGTAGACAGTTACATGCAAAAGGTGTCCATTAGATCATTTTTAAAAGGTAATATTATTGAGTTTGTTAAACTATCATTAGATATTACTATAAGAAATAGGTTCCCTAGATTTAATCCTAATCCTACATCTCCTAATTCTCCCAAATCTACCCAAACAAATTCTACTACAAGTCATCTAATCCAAATGGCTAGGCCTAGGATGTAATATTTTATGCCTTTTAATGGTGGTAGTCCCTTGAAACTTAATGAGTTTGATGATATCCCATCTACTACCCTTATAATCCTTCCTTACTTTACAAGAGAGAACTCAACCACCCCTGTAGAGTACATATTAGACATAGCTAATCTATGCTCAATGTATAACATAACCCAAGAGAATGTGGCTATGATAATTTTGGCAACCTCCTTGAGGGGTAAATCACTCTAGTGGTATAGGGGTCTAACACCTACATCTATAAACACATGGGATGAGTTTATAAAACACTTATTTAAACACTTTGAGGATAGGAGTGATCATGTCTCCTTGGTAGAACATCTCACCTCAATCAAAAGATCCCCCAAGAATTCATGGTATATTTCAATTATATGTTTTTTAAAACCTAGGATAAGATTCCTACCATTATCAAGTTCACTCCTAACTATGCATTACTTTACTATTTAAGGGCCTTAAACTCTGATGTAACTATTATGATACTATTAATGGTGGGGACTACCTTTCCAAAAGCCTATGAGATAGCTATAAGAGCAAAAAATTACCTAATTTAAGAAGGAAAACTTACTCTTAGGCATCTCATGCCCTTATCCCTATAAATTCAACCCCATATCCCCACCATCGATCCATTACCATCCCAAACAATTTGGATTAGTTTTGATGGTAGCCAAGTAGATAGGTTGGGTAAGATAAAGGGACTGCTTAAGGCCTAAAACAACAAACTAGTAGCCTTGGAGAGGTAGTATAATCCACCTTATAGGCCCTATCAAGTCCCTTACCAAGGTCCTTATCATTCTTACCCATACAATAGGCCTCCTTATCAACCTAACCAATAAGGCCAAGGGTAGATTACATAGACAATAGCCTATAATAATTTCAATCACAATGCTACTAGTAGTTCTAGGGCATTAGTGCCAACTCAAAACAATTATGCACAAGAAGGTCATGAATCTACTTCATGGGGACAATCATGTGAGATTATAATGGCTCCAAGTGGTGAAGGATGTCATACATCTTATATATAGCAGGGTCCTACCTTTTAAACACGTGATGGCATGTTTCCTCCATAACACAAGGATGGCTACCTCATGCCTCATAGAGACATCCCTTTCATTACCCCAGGTGAAGTGCCAAGTCAAAAAGTGGGAAATGGAAGTAAATCACCCTTTGAAACCATTTTTTTCAAATTTCAATAAGGTGACCATTCATTTGAGAAAGTGGAATCAAATCAAGGGAAAATTGTGCTCAAGGTAGACATATTGGATGTAGCCCACATAAGGGCTAAAATAAGGGTAGTGGATGATAGTTTGGGGTAGCCTAAGGCAACTCATACACATTCCAAAACAACTTAAGGGACTACCACTCAAGATGTAGTCTACAAGACACTTCCAACTCAATAGATACCACAAAGACATTGGCAACATCAAATAGTCCTTTTATTCCCCAAGTCACACAAGTTCCAAATGATGCCTCTACTTTTAAGTTACATCCCAAAACATTCAACTCTCCCTTTATCATTATATACTACATGAATAAGTCCCATGTTAATATTCCTATGTGGTATGAACTACTCATTCCTATGCAAAAGGACCTCCTTCATCAAGAACTCTTCAGGCTTCATGTCATGGATAAACAAGCTAATAGCGTAAGTGTAGTCTTTGTTAATGGTAGTCAACCTCATGAACCTCAATCACCTAAAGTAGTCAAGCCACCTCCTTTCTACTTATTAGTCATAATAAGATATTCCCTTATTCATAATTTCATGATATATAATGGTGTCATTACTTCTATCATGCCCAAAACCATAGTTGCTAAGTTGGAACTTAAGTATGAACCTAATTGAAAGGGATTTTTACAATTGGATGGGTCTCCCACAAAGACTGTAGGTGTTCTTGAGGAACTCAATATTATATTGGTTTCCTACCCTAACTATAACATATCCTAAGATGTCATGGTAGTTGACCTTCCTCCTTACATTTCCTAATGATTATCTAGGGATTTCACTTCAAAAATTAGGGGGTATCTCTCTTTTAACTAGTCATACATTGTCTTTGGGACTAGGTATTAGATAAGGGTTACCATAAGGTCTGAACCTATTTATAGGTTTCACTTAGAACCCTACATACCCAACCTATCTAATGTTAACTTCACTATCTTAGATGAAGATGAAAAAAATCAATGATCAAGAGTCTAAAGAACCACTTGAAGGCATCTCAGATCTTCTTTTTGATGAGTAGTAAGTATAAAATCATGGTTATGACCCATAAAATACCATTGAAGAGGTAGGCCTAGGTGTGTACTTTATGCATGAAGAAGGATTTGTTATGCCTAGTCTCACTAGCCCAAGTCAAGAGCATGAAGGCATATGAAGTTTATTCTTTGATGGATCAAGGTCAAAGAATGGGAGTGGGGTAGGTGTTATGCTTGTCTCCCCATCCAATCAGAGGTACTATTCTACCTTAAGGTTTTAGTTTAGCTACACTTCAAACATTGTAGAGTATGAGGCCCTCATTTATGGGATACAATGGGTAAAAAGAAGAGGTATTAAGCTCTTACAAACAAAGGAGACCATGAAATAGTGGTGAAAAAGGTAAGGGATATAAATTTACTCAAGAATCCACTTTTGAAATCCTAAAATCACTAAGTTTGGGATCTCTTGGAGGACTTTCAAGACTTTGACATTTGTTCCATACCTAGGGAGTCAAATCATCATGTAGATAGATTAACTACCATTAGTGCATAATATGACATAGTTGAAGGAGTAAAAGATACCAAAGGGTAGTCAAAAATCATGGTGGTGCGTAGGCCCTCAATCCTTTATAATGAGGTAAGTCGGAAAGTTTTTGAGAGTGAAAATCATAGTGCTTGTTTTCTCTAAAATGAAGCAGAATTCTATTCAACAAAACAAAGCAAGGTGAAACATCAGTTTGGAGATTAGATTTTCCACTTGAAGACAAATAAATTACCCAAGGGTTTGGTAAAATTAGAGAATATATTCAATTAGGATGACCAGTTAATCAAGGACAAGGTAAGTATCTCCACCAAAGAGGAACATTATGAGAAAGCTTCTATATTCAAAGATAAGTTATTTAAGTTAGGGAAAGTGAATAACAAGGATGAGAGAGATGCCTTTATAACCTTATGTTATGAGTTTGTAGATGTATTTGAATGGTATTACCATGAATTTAAAGGGTTTAACCCTAGGTTTTCCCAACACACCATAGAGTTGGAGGAGAATGCAAAACCTGTAAGGTAGAAATAAAGACTATTCAACCCTAAAGTTGAGGTACTCATGAGATATGAGTTGATAAAACTCATTGAATCTAAGATCATCTTCCCTATTAAACATTCATCATGGGTGGAAAATATTGTGCCTATAAGGAAGAATAATGGGGAGATATGTTTGTGTGTTAACTTTAGAGACCTCAACCAAGTGTCTTTGAGAGATCATTACCCCCTACCATCCATGGATTAGATTCTTCATAAAGTTATAAACTCTTATATTTTATCCCTTTTTGATGGATACTCCAAGTATAATCAAATATTGGTGAGATAAGAGTGTTAGAATTAGCTACAGGATCTAATGAATCTAATAGAAAGCATAAATAAGAGATAAAATAGTAATAGTTAAAAACAATAATTATATATCTAATACAATAAAAAATGAATAAATAACTCAACTATGATGAATTACTCTAACAATCTTATATTAATCTAATATAGAATACACAAATATCCATTGCTTATATAGAGCAAGGCATGCATGATAAAGACCAAAGAACTCACACAACACATGTAGTTTAACTGATATCTGACTACACAAATAGTGGAGTGCAACTCCAAACTAACAAGATAGGTGCCCAACTTATGTAAATGATCAACACAAGTTGACTACTAATTAATTAATCTTATCTTATCTTACAATGAATAGTGGAGTTAAACTCCACTATAACAAGACAGGTGTCCAAGTTGACTACTAGCTAAGCAAGCTTATTCTATCTAGTGCAAATTATTAATAAACATAATAAACTAATTACAATAAGTAATTAGTGCACCAAAATAAATAACAAATACAAGTAAATGTAATAAAATAAATAAATGCACCAACACCCCCACCCCATAAGTGAAGTTTAGGTAGGGTTATGCAAATAAAAGTCCTAGCAATGTGTAGCCATATTAGGTACTCTATACAAATAGATGAGGAAGGGAGAAAACCTAAAGGAAAAAACTCCTCAAAATGAAGATCTAGGAGACCCCCCTGAATAACTAATGTCCCTTGAAGAACTGATGTCCTGTACCCATAAAAGAGATTGCAAGTGAAGATACTTGCTCTCAGTGAAAGGTTTAGTGAAAATATCTACAATCTACTCCTCTATAGGATAATATTGTAGATCAATGATCTCCACCTGAATCAGCTCCATAATAAAGTGCATATGGATCTCTATGGGTTTAGTTCTCTGATGATGAACTAGATTCTTTGAGATATGGATAGTGCTCTGGTTGTCACAGTAGATAACCAAAGGATTTCAAAATAGAACACCAAGCTCAATGAGAATATTTTGAAGCCAAAAGTCTCAGTAGTGGCATTAACATCACCATGATACTCAAACTCTATAGATGAAATAATAATATCATTTTTATTCTTACTCTACCAATAAATGGGGTTAGATTTGAAGTGAAAGTTGTAACTAGAAGTGGACTTATAATCATTATAATCATCAGCCCAATCAAAATCTATGTATCACACCAAGTCTAAACTTATACCTAATATATAGTGAATCTCGTATGTGATAGTTCCCTAAATGTAGCTCAAAATGTGCTTGGTGGCTCTCCAATAAAGCTTATGTGGTGTCTACATAAAGCATGAAACCATGCCAACTACATATGAAATGTTGGGCCATGTATGAGTCAGATAGATGAGGTTGCCTACAAGATAGAAATATAATGTGACATCAACGAAGGGAGTGGAATAATGAACCTCAAGTCTAAATCTAGATAAAAAAGGAGTCGGTGCAGGCTTAAAATAAACCATGTGAAATTGAGCTAACAAGTCCATGGCATACTTGTGTTGTGAAAGTATATTCCTAAAAAAATATTGTGTTATCTAAATACCAAGAAAATAGTGCAATAGGCCCATGTTTGTCATAGAAAACCTATCATGAAGTGTGGTCTTAAAACTACTAATGATGGATGTTGTGCTCCCTATAACAATGAGATCATCAACATAGAGAACTAATTACAATAGTGCATCCTCCTATTGTAGAATATAGACATTCAAATCTGAGTGACATCTCAAGAACCCAATTGAGAGAAGAAATGTGTCCATCTTGGAATATAAAGCCCTGAGGGCTTATTTTACACCATAGAGAAACTTCTACAAGAAACACACCAATAAATAATCTTTAACAACCCTTATGACTACTCTATATATATCTCCTCATGAAGATCTTCATGAAGAAATGTGCTCTTCGCATCCATCTGATGTATAGCCTAACCATGAGCTACACTAATAGCTAGTATCAAGCAAACAGAATTCATCTTAGCAATAAGTGCAAAGGTTTTTGTATATTCAATACCTTCCACATTAGAAAAATCTTTGGCCAATAAGCATTATTTATACTTATAAATATTTCCATCTATTGTAAACTTAGTCTGATATATCCACCTACATCATACTAATTTTCTTCCCTTAGAAAGAGGAATAAGATCCCAAGTCTTTTTCTTAATCAATGACTCATACTCTTCTTCCATTATTCAATCCCACTCAACTATCCCTATGGGTTCTTGAAAACATTATGGATCAAAAGTTGTGGCAATGTAGGAAAGTGGAATATCATGATGTGATCATGTTCGTCTTCTATCTAATGGATCCCTTATAAGAGGGTTTGCATCTGCCAAAGTCTATCTATCCCACAAAGGCATCAATGGGTGAGGATCTAGAGGAGGATGAGGAACATGACCTACTAAACCCTACTATGGAGGTATTACCTCATCATCTCTATGATTATAAGAAGTAGGAGTATAATCATCACTATTATCTAATTCTTCTAAGGAAGAAGAATGAGAAATGTTAGAAGATAAGTCTGAAGGACTTTCTTCAAAGTAAACACTTCTCATTATAATAAGCTCATGTGAATCTAGATCAATGATCTAATATCCCTTAACACCATCAAGATATCCCACAAATATGAAAGTTTGGCTTTGTTTTTCTAAAGCACAGTGCTTGTTTGAAGGTATGTGAGCCCATGATGGACTACTAAAGACTCTAAAATGATGCACATCTGCTTCCTATTTCACCAATCATCAAGAGGTGTTATCCCCTTTAAATATTTGGGAGGAACTCTTTTTTATTTAATCACTTCTACCTAGTATTCAGGTACTAATGATTTTGCATGAATCATATAACTTGCCATATCTTTTAAGAATCTATTCTTCCTCTCTGCTACACCATTATACTGAGGTGTGTATGCAACTTAATGTTGAAGATCAATTCCTTCAAGAGCACAAAATTATTTAAACTTATTATTCACATATTATCTCCCATTATCTGTGTAGAGAATCTTGGCATACTTCCCAAATTATTTCTCTGCTATAAATTTGAACTCTAGAAATCTATCAAATACTTCACTCTTGAGTTCCACAAAATAAACCCAAGTATATCTAGAATATTCATCAATAAATGTGAGATCGTAGTGGGTTTTACTAAAATACAAAGTAGGTAATGGACCTGCTAAATCACTATGAACAATTTTGAGGACTTGTGTAGCCCTCCAAACCTTCCCTTTATCAAACTTATCCTTTGGATGTTTGCCTAAGACACAACCATGACATACACCCCCTAAAAATTGAATCTATGGAAGTCTTGTAACCATTTTCTACTGAGTAAGCTGCTATAAATAGTGGTAGTTCAGATGACTAAACCTCTAATGCCATAGCTTACTCATTAAATTAGTGTGTGGGAGCAAAGATGTAGAGGAAGACTAAGGCACAAAGCAGAAGAATGAATAAATTTGAGTATTATTATTGACTTTTCCCACTGCAACTAAGGCATTATCCTCCAATTTTTTGAATGATACAAAATCAGGTGTGAACTCAACTTTTCTACTAGTATCAAAGTGAGTGATTTGGTAGATAGAGATAAGGTTAGTTGATAACTCTGACACACAGAGGACATCCTCAAATACACCACTATTAACATCAACTATACCTTTTCTTATAATATCTACCTTAGAATCATCACCTATGAAAATATGAGGCAAGGAACTTGGTTTGAATCCAAAAAATTATTCTTCATCAGAACCCATATGGTATGAAGCACTTGAGTTAATTACCCATGACTTGGGAGAATTTGCCAGTGTAACTAGTGTCGTAGCTTTCCATTTCCTTGAATTTGAAGGAGTGGAAGAATCCTTTGATTGATTGATGTTATTCTTTTTGACAAGACCTTTAAGTTCATCAATCTCTTTCTTCCAACAATCTTTCTCACTATGAAACCCATTTTTTCATTAAGGGAAAGGAGTGCCAGTCTTTTTTTGTGAATCCATTTTATTATTAGTGGATTTATAATCTCCTTATGAGGAAGATTGTTTCCCTTTATTCTTGTCTTTATGTGACTTATTTTGATTATTCTACTTCTTTTTACTTAAACCTATATTTGATACTAATGTTGAAACTTCTTTATGCTGAGGTTGAATTGAAATTAGAGCTTGAGATTTGGATGACTTGATTAGAACCATAGCTATTAATTTTTCTTCTTCAGCCATTAGAATCTTAAATAATACCTCAAAGGTAGACATTTGATATGATGTGCCCAATGTGAGCCTATGAGAATGAAATCTAAAGACAAAGGATGAATATTCAGGACCTAATTTGTGTAAGGCACTGAAAATCAATTGAATATATTTTTTTATCAATTTTACATTCAGAAAGTTGTGCTCTAAGATCTATGACTTTAGTGATGTAGTGTTGTATTGAAGCATAATTTATAGGATCCAAACTAATGAGTTTGTTATCAATTTAGTAACCATGAATCTCATCTATTTTTCTAAATAATGATGTTAATTTATTGTAAGCCTCTTTTGGAGTTGTACATTTTTTAAGATGGAAATTCAAATCTAATGACATGTAAGACTGAATGCATCTAATTACCTTAGTAATTTCAAAGAGAAAGTGTCGTAACTCTTTTGCATCAGGAAGTGGAGTAAGAAGATTTTTTATATAAGTCATATGTCTTAACATCATTAATACATTATAAGCATTTTGTTTCCATGTGTTATATTTATATGTTGTTAATAGCGGGAACTTAGGATTCTCCATGATGCCTTTGAAAATAAACCATTACAAAGCAAAAATCAAAGTACAGAACACACCACAAAACCACCCTGAATTACTTAGTTTTATCCCACCCAAAAAGTATTTATTTACACTTTATAATTGAGTGTAATTATAAGGATAGATTATAATTTTTCTAGTTTACAAAATGCTCAATTAGGCCCTCTAATCTAAAAGTACGAAAATTATGCACTTTATTAAAAAATTTCTACACCAATGTTTTATTCTAAAAAAAATATTAACTTAAAAAAAATAGGACCTCAATACAAGGTTGTATGTGAAATTTATGAGCCTCTAAAGTTGTAAAAAAGAGGATGGGAAAGAGCTGATATAGAAAAATCTAAATTTTATAAAAATATGGACAAATCTAGAAAAAACTTAAAGTACAACAACAAATAACACAAAATTTTAAGCTATTTTAAAAAAAATATTTTCTTAAAATACATCTTGATGTTTAAATGATGGGCTCCCAAAGTTTCCCTTTAAAATCTACCTGTTGATCTGTGAGGCCTGCCAAAAAAAATGGGTCTACAGAGTTCATACGGTCTGTACGGCCATACCGAGAGAAAAAAATTGCCTTTTGGGTGACTGTGTCCAAATTGGATAAATTTTATATGGATTTGTAGGTTTTGATGCTTTTTGAATGCAACTGTGAGGTATATTTTGCTCATAAACACTTCAATTTTTAGGTGCCCACTAGATTTGGGCATGGTGCTTCTAGATCAAAACCTTGCCAATTTCACTTCTTGTGCCCGATTTAGATAAAATTGTAGATGATTTTGACTATATCAAGTACTCTGAACTCAATGGTGAGCTCAAAAATTCTCCACAAAGATCTAATTTGTGCTTGTTTACAAAATCAAAAAATGTTAAGGTATGGAGTTAAAAGCTTCACCAAATGAGCAAGTTACAAGGTGCTGGAGTCCACAGTCGCCGTCAATGGTCAAAGATTGACTGAAGGATGCCAACGTCGGTAGTATATCGATCGACATCGGTCATAGGCAGACTAGTAGGGACCGATGTCGGTCACTTGTGCGTCCAGGATCTATTTTCGTGTGAGAACAGAATGTTTGCATGTTAGGATCAAGTGTTGGTTGTAAGTCTGCATTTTTAATTTAATTAGAACTGATTAGAGCCCTTGATTAAGAGGCATATCTAATAGTTGTAAATGCATGCTCATGTTTCCTAATGTTATATATAGGATATATCTTCATAGCTTATTAGTAGAGAATAGAACAGTACAAGAATTGTATATGTATATCAATCCAGGTTGTTGGAGTTGATTGTAATTGAGAGAGAGAACTCTTGAGGAAAAGAGATCTAAGAAGAGATCTATACATCTAAGAGAGGTGTGAAAGAAAGGAAGTTTCTTCAATTGTAATTCCTTCTGTAAAGAGTTTCATAAAAGTTTTTAGGGTGGTTTCTTGTATCTCTTGTTCTTTACTATTTCTGATTCTAGTTACTTATCATTCTGGTTTAATTCTGCATTTAATTGCTTTCATATAGTAATCAATTTTGTTGGTTGATCCCCAATAAGTGGTATTAGAGCCTAGTTGCAGGTTCAAGAGCTTGATATCCACAACAAGTGGTATCAGAGCTCAGGTTGACTAACAGGTATTTTAGATCTAGTTAGTGTACTGATTACAGGGTTACTCACAGGGATTTCTGTTTGAGTGGGAGAAGCAATGGCAGAAGAAAGTAAATTGAGAATGGAGAAGTTTAATGAAAATAATTACCAATTATGGAGAATGAAGATAGAAGATTATCTGTATCAAAAAGATCTATACTTACTGTTAGGTGGGGTTTCAAATAAACCCACAGACATGGAAGATGAAGAATGGGAAGTTCTTGATAGAAAGGGTCTTGGATCTATAAGATTGAGTCTAGCATCTACTATGATATCTAATTTATCATAGGAAAAGTCAATGGTAGAGTTAATGTCTACTTTAGCAAATTTATATGAAAAACCCTCAGCTTTAAATAAGGTATATATTATGAAGCAGTTATTTAATTTGCAAATGCAGGAAGGTGGATCTGTATCTAATCATCTAAATGATTTCCATGGAATTGTAAATCAATTAAATTTAGTCAAAATAGTGTTTGATGATGAAATTAAAGCTATATTAATCTTATGCTCTTTACCTGAGAGCTGGCATAGCTTGGTAATGGTAGTTAGTAATACTGCATCTGCTTCAAATATTTTAAAAGTAGATGATGTTGTTAGTGTAATCTTGAATGAAGAAATTTGCAGGAAAAGCACAGAGGAAACATCAGGGAATGCTTTAAGTTTTGAGAGCAGGGGAAGGCAAAAAGAGAAGGGCAAGAAAGGGAGATCAAGGTCTAAGTCAAAGATGAGAGGTAGATCTAAATCTAGAAATGGTAGGAGGATAGCCTGCTAGAATTGTGGAAAGCTAGGGCATATAAGCAAAGATTGCTAGTCAAAACCAAAAGAGGACAATCAGCATGAAGGTAAAGAAGAAGAAAAAGTTGCAGGTATTATTGCACAAGATGCTCTTATATTCTCTTTGCATAATAATATAGAATCTTGGGTTTTAGATTATGGTGCCTCTTTCTATGCAATCCCTAATAGAGAATACTTCAGTGACTATGTCCATGGAGATTTTGGAAAAGTTTATTTAGGGGATGATGAGCCTTGCAAAATTGTTGGCAAAGGAAAACTGTAGCTAAAAATGTAGAATGGAAACACATGGGTGTTGAGAGATGTCATTCATGTTCCTAGCCTGAAGAGGAATCTAATTTTTACAAGAAAGTTAGGGGATGAGGGTTGTACAGTAACTCTCATAGCTGAATCTTGGAAGGTTTCCAAGGGTGCACTTGTATTAGCCAGAGGTAAGAGAGTAGGTACTCTCTATTTATGTAATTGTATTACTGATAATTATCCTTCTATATTATCTACTTCAGATGTAGATGCAAAGTTGTGGCACCAAAGGCTTGGCCACCTGAGTGAGAAGGGAATGACAATTCTTAAGTCAAAAGGTAAGCTTTCAGATTTGAAAAGCATAGATCTAGAATTTTGTGAGCACTGTATTTTTGGAAAACAAAAAAGAGTGAGTTTTCTCAAGACTAGGTCAATAAAGAAGAAGCATAAGTTAGAGCTTGTTCACACAGACGTGTGGGGACCAACTTAGGTTGCTTCTATTGGAGGATCACAGTACTATGTTTATTTTATAGATGATTCTACAAGAAAGGTATGGATCTATTGTATAAGGAAGAAATCTAATATTTTTGACACATTTAAGATATGGAAAGCTATGGTTGAGAATGAAACAGGCAAGAGATTAAAGTGCCTGATATCTAACAATGGTGGTGAGTTCTACAGCTATAAGTTCAACTGGTATTGTTATATGCATGGAATACGTAGGCAAAGGATGGTTCCAAGGACACCTCAGCAAAATGGAGTTGCTGAAAGGATGAACAGAACAATCATGGAGCATGCAAGGTGTATGAGATTGCATGTTGGTTTGCCCTTAGAGTTTTGGGTAGAAGCTGTGGATACTACAGTTTACCTGATTAACAGAGGACCCTCTACAGCTCTGGATGGTGGGATTCCAAAAGAGGCGTGGACAGGTAAAAAGGTAGATCTCTCATTTCTCAAAGTTTTTGGTTGTGAAGCCTTTGTACATGTTGATAAGGAAAATAGAAAGAAGCTAGATGCTAAGTCCATGAGGTGCACATTTATTGGCTATGGCTCTGATGAGTTTGGATTTAGGTTTTGGAATCTAGAAACTAACAAGATAATTAGGAGCTGTGATGTTATTTTTAATGAAAAAGTGATGTATAGTGATCAGCTCAAGAAGCTGAATCAATCTGAGCAAAGCAATGGAGAATTGGATGAGGTGACGGTCCAAAGTGAGCTCATGGGAAAGAATAATCACAGATAGGAAAACACAAAGACTGATGTCAGTCAAGAAGGAACCAACATCGGCCGTATAGGAACCGATTTTGGTCATACAGTAACTGACATTGATCAGGTAGAATTGACGTCAGTCAGTTACAGGCTTGAAAGTGATCGAGGTCGGTCACTATCAGAGAATTTGGGTGGATAGCGTGCTGTGAATGAGTCTCAAACGCCCATCAGGAGGTCAGAAAGGGTAAGTAAACCTCCAATTCGATATTCCACTTCATTATTCTATTTACTGCTTACTGATGGTGGAGAACTAGAGAGTTTTGATGAAGCAATATAGGTGGAATCCAAGAATCAGTGGGAGATAGGCATGAATGAGGAGATTGATTCCTTGAGAGAGAACCAAACGTGGGATTTGGTTGAGTTGCCAGTGGGAAAGAAGACACTAAAGAACAGATGGATCTACAGATTAAAGGAAGGTGAGAATGGATAGATGAGATATAAGGCCAGGTTGGTAGTGAAAGGATTTTCACAAAAACCAGGTATTGATTTTGGTGAGATTTTTTCTCCCGTTGTTAAAATGAATTCTATATGGACTGTACTGTCTTTAGTTTCTATTGAGGATTTGCATCTTGAGCAGCTTGATGTTAAGATAATGTTTCTTCATAGAGATTTGGATGAAAAAATAAATATGGATCAGCTGGAAGGATTTGAGGTCAAAGGTAAGGAGAAACTTGTGTGCAGATTGAAGAAAAGCTTGTATGGCCTCAAGCAAGCTCCAAGACAATGGTATCTGAGATTTAACAGGTTTATGACTGAGCATGGCTATAGTAGATGTCAATCTGACCATTGTGTGTATTTTAAGAGATTGGATAATGGTAGATATATTATTCTATTGTTGTATGTAGATGATATGCTGGTTGCAGGATCACACATGCAGGATATCTCTAAGCTTAAGGTAAAATTAGCTCACACGTTTGCTATGAAGGATTTGGGAGCAGCAAAGAAAATCCTTGGCATGAGTATTAAGAGAGACAGGAAAAATCATAGGTTGATTTTGTCTCAAGAGGATTATGTGAACAAGGTGTTGAAATGGTTTAATATGCAAGATGCAAAACCGGTAAGCACACCTTTGGCTAGACACTTTAAGTTGAGTAAAGAATAATGCCCTAATTCACATGATGAGGTAGAGTACATGAGAAAAGTTCCATATGCTTCCATAGTAGGAAGCTTAATGTATGCAATGGTATGTACTAGACCGGATATTGCCCAAGCAGTGGGAGTTGTAAGTAAGTATATGGCCAATCCAGGGAAGAAACACTAGAAAGCAATTCAGTGGATCCTTAGATATCTAAGAGGGACCAGCAGTAGGCATTTGTGCTATGGTGGGTCAAACACTTCTCTACATGGTTATGTAGATTCAGATATGACAGGTGATTTGGATGGCAGAAGTAGCACCACAAGATATGTTTTCACTATTGGTGGAACAGCGGTTAGCTAGATATCAAAGTTGTAGAAGGTTGTTTCCTTGTCAACTATAAAAGTAGAATATATTGCAGTCATAGAGGCTAGCAAAGAGATGATATGGATGACATGGTTCATGGAAGAGCTTGGAAAGGAGAAAGAGAGTTGTAGACTATACAGTGATAGTCAGAGTGTAATTTATTTGGCTAAGAATTCAGCCTTTCATTCAAGAACCAAGCACATACAACTTAGGTACCACTTCATTAGATAGGTATTGGAGGATGGTGAGTTGAACCTGGAGAAGATCCATACAGATAAGAACCCTGCCGATATGTTAACCAAGCCGGTAAAAAAGGAGAAGTTGAATCTTTATTCAACTTTTGTTGGTCTTCATGATTGAGTTTGAAGATGGAGGAGCTAGAAGATGTTGTTGTACAAGTACTGGTGCAGCTATTTATCTCCAAGTGGGAGATTGTCAAGGTATGGAGCTAAAAGCTTCACCAAATGAGCAAGTTACAAGGTGCTGGAGTCCACAATCACTGTCAATGGTCAGAGATTGACTGAAGGATGCCGGCGTCGGTAGTATATCGGCCAACGTCGGTCACAGGCAAACTGGCAGGTACCGACGTTGGTCACCTGTGCATCCAAGATCTATTTTCATGCGAGAACAGAATGTTTACATGTTAGGATCAAGTGTTGGTTGTAACTCCACATTTCTAATTTAAGTAAAACTGATTAGAGCCCTTGATTAAGAGGCATATCTAATGGCTATAAATGCATGCTTATGTTTCCTAATATTATATATAGGATAGATCTTCATAGCTTATTAGTAGAGAATAGAATAGTACAAGAATTGTATATGTATATCAATCTAGGTTGTTGGAGTTAATTGTAATTGAGAGAGAGAAATCTTGAGGGAAAGAGATCTAAGAAGAGAACTATACATCTGAGAGAGGTGTGGAAGAAAATAAGTTTCTTCAAGTTTAATTCCTTCTGTAAAGAGTTTAATACAAGTTTTCAGGGTGGTTTTTTGTATCTCTTGTTCTTTGCTATTTCTGATTCTAGTTACTTATCATTCTAGTTTAATTCCGCATTTAATTGCTTTCATATAGTAATCAATTTTGTTGGTTGATCCCCAACAAAAAATTGATCTTATATCTAGATATTTTTCTCTTGAATATTTAAAAATCAATATATTCAAGATAGATCTGGTACCATGTTAGAATTAGCTACATGATATAATGAATCTAATAGAAATCACAAATAAGAGATAAAATAGTAGTATTAATAAATAATAACTCTATATCTGAGACAATATCAAAAATGAATAAATATCTCAAATATGATGAATCACTCTAATAATTCAATATTAATTTGATATAGAATAGACAAATAGTTATTGCTTATATAGATCAATGTGTGCATGATAAAGATCAGAGAACTCACACAACACATGTAGTTCAACTGATATCTAAATACAAGAATAGTGGAGTGTAAATCCAAAATAATAAAATAGGTGTCCAACTTGTGTAAATGATCAACACAAGTTGACTACTAATTAAGTGATCTTATCCTATCTTACCATGAATAGTGGAGTGGAAATCCACTTTAATAAGATAGTTGTCCAAGTTGACTACTAGCTAATCAAGCTTATCCTATCTGGAGCAAATTATAAAAGAACATAATAAACTAATTATAAAAAGTAATTAGTGCACCAAAATAAATAATAAATACAAGTAAATTCAATAAATCAAATATATGCACCAATAAAGAGGATAGACACAGGACTACCTTCATAACAAAATGGAGCACCTATGCATACATGAAGATGCCCTTTGGACTATCCAATGTAGGGGAAACTTTTCAAATGAAAATGGATGTATCCTTCCAAGGGCTCATTAGTGAGTTGGTTTTCATATACCTTGATGACATCACTATGTTTTCAAATTATCTTAAGGATCACATGACACACTTGAGATTAGTGTTTGATATGTATAGGTAGTTTGGGGTCTCATTAAACCCTAAAATGCATATTTATAGTCCATTATGGTAGATTGATATGACATATTATGTCAAAGGATGGCCTCTCCATTGACCTTGAGAGGATAGAAATAATATTATCCTTACCCTTGCCCAAGCACAATAAATGATTACAAAGTGTCTTAGGAAAGATTAACTTAATAAGGAGATTCATTCCAGGATTTGTAGATTTGGTAAAGCCACTTACTCATATGCTCAATAATCATAAGGATTTATCATGGAGAAAGGAAGGTAAAATAAGTTTTGAGGCCATCAAGCAGAACATCTCCCAAGATCCCACCCTCCTTAACCCTAAATTTAATAAGGAATTTTTCATGTATGCCTTCTCCATGGTTGATGCCATTTTTGCTATGCTCATGTAACAAAATGATGGACTATAATAACTAATTAATTTCTTCAGTAAAGCATTAGAAGGATATGAATAAAGATAAACCTTTGTTTAAAAACATGTCTTTGCTATCATGAGAGTGATAAAACACATGGTGTCTAATAACAAATTCTTTGTGATGGTATTGCACCCTAGTATAAAAGACTTCATAATTAATAGGGACTTAAGTGAGAAGAGGGTTAGTTGGGTAACTAAGTGTATGGAATATGATATTGGATTGAGGTTTACCAAACTAATTAGAGGTAGGAGACTCTGTGAACATCTTGCAGCATATGTTAAAGAAGAGAAAGAGATGGTATTGGCAATCCATGATAGTCAATAAGCAACTATAAATATGACCCCTCTTAACTAGACCAATTATGTGGTGAAGTTTATTCAAACAAATAAATCTCCTATGGTCTTAGATATGAAAAAACTAAGGAACATTAGACAATAATCCATCCCTTACATCTTGGTGGATGGCTTGCTTTTCAATAAGGACATAGGAGGTATGATCTTAAGATTTGTTGAATCAATTCAAATTGATAGGTTGTTAGAATAGTTTCATGATTGCCAAGGTGGTGGAAACTTTGCATCTAAGACCACAACTTCCAAGATCATTAGATAATGTTACATTTGGCCCACCTTATTCATAGACTCACATGCTTGGGTCAAAAAATGTTCTAAGTCTTTCATGTTCACTGGTAAATAGATATTAGTTTCCTTACCCCTAGAACACATCTAATTTAAACAACCCTTAATGTAATGGGGATTATATTTCATAAGCATGATCCATCTCCCCTCTAGTGTTGGGAATAAGTGGGTTTTAATATCTATTGATTACTTTACAAGGTGGGTGGAGGCAGTTGATCTCAAGAAAGCTAATGAGAACTCAATTTTAGAGTTTTGTGACTAGGTTTGGGGTCCCCTCCACTATTATACTAGATAATGCCTTGGTCTTAAGTAGTGATAAAGTGTGTGAGTGGGACCTTAACCATGGCATCTACCTTAAATGTTCCTCAAAATACTACCCATAGGGCAATGGGCTAGAAAAATCCACCAACAAAAACTTGATGAGAATAATTAAGAGGACAATGGAGGATAGTGAAAGAAAATGGCAAAAAAATTTGAAGACTACCATATGGATAGATAGAGTCACTCTTAAGAGATTTATTTTTCACTCTCCTTATCTCCTTGTTTTTGGTAAGGATTTAAAACTTCCCATGTCACTTGAGCTACCAAAATTAGAGCTTGCACACTATCTTGAGCTCATGGAGGACAATGCAATGGAAGTAAGAACAAATGAGATGAAGAAGTTAGAAGATATAAGTGAGAGCGTTATGCATGATATTTGGTCTAGTAAACATCAAGTCAAGAGATCATTTAACAAAAGAGCTTCATCCAAGACCTTTCAATAAGGATACATAGGGCTTAAGTGAGATTAAGATTATGTAAAGCCAAGTAAACACTCAAAGTTTGATAGTCTTTAGAGTGGGCCATATGTCATCACCAAATGTAAGGAGAGAAATGATTTCCAACTATCTAATTTAAATGGTGACTAACTCCCCATCCCTATCAATGAAATTTATCTCAATTACTATTATTAGTTTTCATCAGTCCTATTGCACATAGTTGTTGGTATTTGTCTCTTTCCTCCAAGTGCATTTGTACATGCTTGGTAGTTGTTGCTTTGTCTTGTTATTTGATGTTGTGTGTGTTGTATATTATTGTCTATTATTTGGTTTCTTATTGTGTCTTATTGAGTCTCAAGGTATGTAATGTATTAAGTAGAGTCTAGGTGTAATAAAGGAGTCTTGAAGAATAAATTTAGAGGTTCTGAGTTCCCTTGATTAGTAGGCTAGTCAAGCTAGCTAACTCACCAAAACATTTTACCATTTTATAATATCAGACCTAGAAAGGGGTCAACATAAATTATTAGAGTCTTGATCCACCATTAGTTTTCATAGTTTCCATTCACCCTTGTGAGATTAGGTTGTTCAAATAGGATCACTATCTTTTCATGCTATATGATACTTGATGATTCCCCTCACATGTGTTTTAACCTATATTAAGTGTTTTAGATAATGTTATAGCATGTATAAATTTCCTTGGTTAGTATTGATGAGGCCTCAACATTCAAAGGTGCCATGGTGTAACTGAGCTAATTTGGAAACTAGTGAAGAATCATGAACACCTTTGATTTACTTAATCATGGAAGGTATGATCCATTTTCAAGCTTGTGAGAACATTATGAAATGTATTAGGGCCCAATTGAAGTCTTTAATAGGATCTAAATATCTCCTCATGTATGTTGGTATGATACCCATTTGTTATGTCTCTTTAAGGTTATGAATTTCCTAAAAGTAAGATTTTTTACCATAATGAGACCTTGTTTGACCCTGATGGGCCACTAAACCACCATTCATGCCTTATATATCTTTCATGTACTTCATTAGGCCATAAATAAGGTGTTTCATGCACTATTGAACCCATTCCCACAAAATTCAACACATAAATTACCTCTAATGGGCCCCACACATGCCAATTGATGCCTTTTTAACTTTTCTAATTCATACCATAGACTTTAAAACATCACCTAACTCTGAATTTCCCTCCATCATGCTTGTTAACAATGGTTTTTGGTTTTAAACATGAGAAAATGTAGGGAAGTTTCAAGTTTTAGAGGTTTTTTGAAGGGTACAGATTTGTACAGTATGGATCAACTAAGGTGGGGTCAGGGATCTACAAGTGGAAGTCAATAATGTCATATGTGGAAGAAACTAGAGTGTTTCAATGCTTGAGGAGATCAAAATTGATCCATATTCCCATTGATCTCATTGGTAGGTTTGGAAAGCACTTCAGTTTTATGCTAAGACCATATGGAGGAGAGAGAATGAATACTCAAGCTCTTAGTCAGATGAAGTAGACTTTATCAAATTTAATTCATGAGAATTGGTTTTAGTATTAGTTCCCTGAGCTCTATGAACATTAATTAATAAATTAATGGGTTTGAGAATCATTCATATCTGCACAAGGAAAATAGAATAAAATGGTTTTGATGGATTTATGGTTTGTTTGGCTAAACCAATGGTTATTCTTGATTCTATAGGTCTTGATAGAACTTATCATGGATCTTTCAATGTTTGTCCCACACGTGTGAGTTTATATAACTAATAAAAATATAGACTAGCAAGGTATACAATCTATAGGTATATTTGGATGGTAAGTAGAGTGTTGAGTTCTCTCGCCAAAGTAAGTTGACAATATTGAAAGATTAGTTGAGTGTTTCAATCTTTCACATACCTCTTTTCTCAAGGTTGGTGTTCATATAAACCTCTTATATTCTTAGATTATCTTCAAGGAAAGGTCACATACACACCTAGGGTTCACTACATAGATAAGTTATGTGTTATTCAATGGTGCCCTCAGAGCTTTCAAACATAGTCAAGAACATGAAGAGGAGTGTTGAATTCATGATAAGTCATCTTTATATGAATATTTATTAACCTCCATGATATCCCCATAAGAATTAAAACTACCTTCATACCTCAAAATATTCCATAGTCATTTTAGCATAAATTAAGGTTTCTTAGCCAATGTTAAGGTTCCTCAAAGAATCCTAGGTTTCACTTTCTAACTATGTATGGCTTTTCCTAATCTCCAAAGTGACATGTTTTGATTGGTATGCATATTAGAATCTCTAATATTATTATGGGTTATCTTGGGTAGGTTACCATACTTGATTTCAATTCATAGATAACCCATGCCATTTCATTTTTTCTTCACTACCATTTCATTGTGGATAAACCATGCACTCCATGTTCAAACCTCATACTACTTCACAATCATCCCCATCAACTCATCAACCCTTCCTTCCAAGTCTAAACCATGAGAAGGCCTAAATACCCATTTTAAATTTTTAAAAACTATAATTTCATAGTATAATGTATCTATATATCCATATTCCCTATTGAATAATCCAATGGTCACATACAAGAAACCATTTTGAGCCTACTAAGAAAAAACCTTCAAGAGCACTATGTATAGACCACTCATGGGCATAACAAGCGGTATGATTAGGAGAATTGGTAACATAAGGATATGAATGAGGATATAAAAATTATCAAAAAAAAATCAAGAAACTGTAAGTCTCTCTCCTCTCATAGAATCATGTTGCTCAAACCCCCTATAGATAGTCAACATTTACAAGTGAATGCTTACAACACTGTTGGCCTATATGGAGATTCACATCTTACCTATGGTAAGAGATAATATTAATTAATAATAGGGTAATATTCACAAAAAAAAAAAGGGATAAAACTTTATGATCATTTTATTTTAAGGGAAATAAGACAACAAACACAGACCTAAGGGTAACATAGGCCTGTTGGGCATAAACCCTAAGCCTAAGAAAGAGAAGTTATCCAAAGGAATGGATGTTGGAAAACTAATACCTAAAGGTGTCACTAGGCATAATTCACATGAAAAACATCCTAACTCATAATCACTCGAATAGACAATAGATAAAAAATTTATCGTAACCCCCTCATGTTACTAATCACTTAGTCAGCAAGCAGCCTATAGCTAGTCATGAAAAAATTATTATTTGCAGTCTTTGTAGGTGTAAAAAAGATTTAAAATTAAGTAAAAATAGTCATTATGAGTTTATTAATGTCTCAATACTTCCATTTAGGTCAAAAAATTAGTAGGTATACCCATTGTTTTGTCTCAGACCTAACTGAGTATAATGATAGTCAATTCTGGGGCTAAGTACATGATTTGATGGCCTTAAAGGGCTACTAGGAAGGCCATAATTCATATGGGATTTATAAAGCATTATAATATGATTTTTAATATATCCACATACCCTCTATGGTAATCATAATTTAATATTTTAATCATATACCCTTGAGGGCAGGCCAAAGGAGATAGAACTCAAGCCTGGTCTTACACCCTATTACCATATTGAAACATCTTTAAGTCCTTATAAAAATAATAATGAATATAGGAGAGGTGTAAGAGTGTTTCAAGTATTTATTAAGTGTTTTCAAGTGTATGGAAGCAATAAAATGGACATAATGGTCTTAAAACCCTGCTTAAGTCATAAAACCCCAACACAACTAGCTCAAGGTTCACCTTCAAGTGTTCATATACTCCACCACAAGGGAGCTTAGGCTCAAGGCTCTTAGGGAAATTAAAGTACCCATATGGAATAAAATTCCATGAAATAATTATATTAATTAATGGGATAATTTTTATGAATGATCCATAAGAAGTTATCTTGCTAAAACTAGCCAACAAATAGATCAAAGGTCATCTTTCAATGCTTCTCTCTCCACACACCTTCCACATGGGATACTAAGATATTGAGGGAATATAAAGGGATTAATTTACTACAAGTTCATGGAAATTAGTTATGGTTTGGACATCCATACTTTATGAACCATTGTTAAGATGGTGGACATCCTAAACCCTTCTTAAACCCCAAATAGTACCTGATGATGGATTAGTGTTTCAAAACATATCTATATGGAGTTGTTTGATTTTGAAATGGTCTTTAATGTCCCCTTCTTCTGGGAATCATGATGACCCACTAATTAACACATGTAAGGATCATAGTATCTGGAACATGCCTAAGAAAGCTAATTTAGGCATAAAAATAAAGAAATGGAAATTGTTTGTGTGCATCATGAGGTTAAGGAGATATAATGGGACCTAAAGATTCTAAATATCCCTATAACAATCATTTATAAGGATCTCCATGACTAGTCCCACTAGTTGATAGACCTAGATGTTGAGACTAAGAGATGTATACATTCATCAGAGGTCAAATGGCTTAATCAAGCCAATATTTCTGCTCCATGGGACCTTTGAGGTGATATTTAGGTTGAAAAAAATGTATTGGTGCCTCACAACCCTAGGGTTAGGGCCAAAAATCAAGATTCATGTGTTTAGATAGATTGGTCTAACACCTCCATTAGAGAAATGCCACTAGAAGGTGAAATAGAGAGTAAATTGAGAAGCAAGGGTACCTTAGACATTTATGGAGAAATTAATCATGATGTTTAGTAACCTTTTGATCACATTGAACCATAGGATAATTGCTACAGCTATCCTTTTTATCTTGAAAACACCCAAATGCTATCTAGAAGGCATATTTCTCATCAGAGGAGTATTTTCAAATGCTCAAAACTGCATAGAGACTCTACATGGGAGGATAAACACTTCAAGAGAGGTAAATGGGTATATTAACATGAATTTAATGTAATTGTTCTAGAGGTTCATGCCCTAACCTCCATGAACCATTGCTAAGAGTCCTAAACACTCCTAAACCCCTCTAAAACCCTAATAAAGACCCAATTAGAGAGATTTGGTGAGAAATTCATCTACACAGGTAGAAACCACTTTAAAAACACCTATAACATGTTGTCAACTCAAAGGAGGCCATGTCCATGATATTTGATTATACAAGTGTTGTATGGACACCTCTAAGAATTGTAAGTTTTTAAGATTTTATTTGGTAAATAGGATACAAGACTTAGTCAATAATTATAAGTCATTGGAAGTGTTGATTTAATACTTTTTATACCTCTCCAAATCTAGAAGATTTCATTTATATACTTGAAAATCCACTATAACTCACCTTCAAATAGCTAGTCTGCATACATGAGAGAGAAAATGGTCTAGTTACCTAAGTGAAGCAGGGTTATGGGTGTGAAATGTTTTAAAGGGTTGAATCATGGTATAAAAAAAAAATTAGGCTTATAACATGTTATTTCATATGATTCAAAGGTTTTATATAGGATTTCATGGTATCCAAATACATTTAATTAAATGACTAGACCTAATTGGCCTACTTTGTCAACCAATAAGAATAAAAATTGGCATTGAAGGACTGCTAGGAGGGTTAAAAAACATTCATTACACCATGTAACTAATGTTAATAATTATTTATATACTCCTTATGGCCATTATGAAGGAATGGATGTGGTTTCAAATCCAAGTCAACATACATATTGAAGAGAAGGCTACTCAACATTTGTTAGAGGCCTAATCAAACCCTATTTTCAGTTTGTAACAATCATTGGATGAATTATGGACCATTTTGGGCATGTTCAAGCCTTATATTAAGGTAATTTAATCTCATTTAACTCTCCATTTCCCCACCTCAATGCCAAAAGTGAGTCATTGAAGAACATCAATACATGGAAAGAGTAATTGTGACTATTGTAACTACCATATGGTCACATTCATCTCTTTATAGCTTCTCCTACACCTAGATTCTTATTTTCTCTCTCACAAAAATTCTTTATATGAAGGCATTGAGCTCTTTGTTCTTATCCCTTAACTAGGTGTAGCAAAGCTCTACCAAAATTATACCTTGTGCCTTAAATCATTAAGAATAATAGTTGAAAACCTTTTGTTTAAATGTTAGTGTGTATCATGATAGTTTATTTTTAGAATTTATGAGTTTCATTATCTTTTTTAGGTCATTTCATTCACCTAATGTCATCTTTTTAGTCTATGCAGGTTGTATGAAGTGTTGATAGGTGTTAGTGTTCTTTAAGTGTTGATGGGCTAGTAGTGTCTTGTGCATACCTATATCCTTAGTCTTCTATTTGAATACTTTCCACTTGACCTTCATATTAAATATTCATTCTTAAGACTATGTTAAAAGGTTTGATTAGTTGTTAGCCTTGAAAGAATTCATAAATGTGTTTATGAAATAGTCAATTATTGGTGCATCACCAATTTTACTGTATGTTTATTTATAATATTTCATCTTTACTCTTTTCATCCCAATAGAATTAGGTCCTAGAAGTAGAAATTAAGTTATAAATCAAGTAACTAAGCCCATAAGCTATAGGTTTGACCTATACTAGAGGTATGCCATAACCTATAGGTCAATCCCATGTCAGTCCAAGTTTGAGGTAGATTTAAATAGTCTTCTTCAAAAGAGTACAACTTGGGTTGATAACAAGTCCCATTTTAATTTTCAATTTCACATATGAGCATTAACTAATTTTACATCATTGTGTGATTTTCTATGGAACACCTTGCATGATTTGGATCTTTCTCCCAAAGGCAAAGTGTGTTTTACACACTCAAGTATATCTTACCTCTACTCTATTAATTTATTTTCTAAAATAAAGGGGGAAGGGGGAATATAGTCACTCAAATTTTCTTATGAATACTTTATAATGTCATTTGTGGGCCAATTTCATATTAATTGACTTGAGCACTTAATTTGGACCTATTTCACCACCTCACTCTATCCTAAGCATATATGTGTACCTATTCCTTTCTAATTTATTATCTCACACCTATATAAATGTTCAAAATTTATTTAAAAAACTTATAAGCATCGACACAAACATTTCAAATCCAAAAATTCACACATTTCCCTTCAAGATAAGATTGACCAATAGGGGACAATTATAACATACATTTTTATCCCTTAGGAGTCGATCTTATCCGTAACCATTTTAATTATCACTTTCTAAATTTAGACCTTCCCATATAGTTTGGTATGTGTTTTTACAATAAGTAGCATGAGGTTTTCCCCTTTTGGATTTCTAGAAAGGCACATCTAAGTCAACTATTATATCACTTCATAATCACTATAAAAATTGGAATATCAAAATCTCTTTTACTATTTCACATTGAAAAAATCTTCCCTATTCTTCTTAAATCTGATTTTAATCATTTTAATCTCCCAAAGGCAAAGTGTGTTGTACACACTCAAGTATATCTTACCTCTACTCTATTAATTTATTTTCTAAACTAAAGGGGGGAGGGGGGAATATAGTCACTCAAATTTTCTTATGAATACTTTATAATGTGATTTGTGGCCCAATTTCATATTAATTGACTTGAGCAGTTAATTTGGACCTATTTCACCACCTCACTCTATTTTAAGCATATATATGTACCTATTCCTTTCTAATTTATTATCTCACACCTATATAAATGTTCAAAATTTATTGAAAAAACTTATAAGCATCAACACAAACATTTCAAATCCAAAAATTCACACATTTCCCTTCAAGATAAGATTGACCAATAGGGGACAATTATAACATACATTTTTATCCCTTAGGGGTTGATCCTATCTGTAACCATTTTAATTATCACTTTCTAAATTTAGACCTTCCCATATAGTTTGGTATGTGTTTTTACAATAAGTAGCATGAGGTTTTCCCCTTTTGGATTTCTAGAAAGGCACATCTAAGTCAACTATTATATCACTTCATAATCACCAGAAAAATTAGAATATCAAAATCTCTTTTACTATTTCACATTGAAAAAATATTCCCTATTCTTCCTAAATCTGATTTTAATCATTTTAATCAGTCCTTTTACAATTCAAGATCAATTTTTATCCAAGTCAAGTAAATAATTGTCAAGTATTCAAGCCATTTCTAGAGGATTACATGTAGTTAAAGGAGAATAATTGCATAAATCAATCTAAGTGGGAGAACTATGTGGACTTGATTTCCCTCTATGGATTATTGAACATGTAGGTAGCGATTTGTCATCATGCAAGTGATTGGATTGATATCAATCTATTACACTCCCCATTTTTTATTTTTAGGTTTTTATCCATTAAAATTTATATTAGGATTTTAAACTTTGAATAAATCACTTTTTAGGTCTTTCATGGGCATATAAAGGTCAAATTTACAAGCATGGGCATGTTTATAGTTGTAGCAGATGATCATACCTTGATTTCCTTGATTTTTAATAGAGGGAATTGAATAACTCATGAAAATAGTGTTAGTCAATCCTATATAATTCTAGATGATCATGTCCCTCATCACTCTCTATCACAATTCCTATGACGCTTGCATTATTAGTCTCTAATGATCAATTCTAGCATCTATTTAGTTTCAAATAGTCAAATCACAAACAATAAAAAACTAAGTATTTTTTTGTTCATAGTTAGTCTTATCTCATCAAATCATGTTTTTTTTTATTTTAATATTTTAATTTCATTATTTTTGTCTCAAGTTAATTTACAATATTTTATATTTAATCAATTTATCTTAATTAGGGTTATGCACCTATTAATTCTAAATTTTGATAAAATCTTAATGTAAATTTGTATTTATAAACTTCTTAAATTTAAATTAGGACCCTATTGGTATGTAAGGAAAAACATAATAGAAAGAAAGGATCCTAAATGAGGAACATGAACAATGATAGACCCAAAATAAGGGTCACAAGGGCCTAATCCATAACTATAGATTATACATTTATGGGGTTGTAGAACAATGAAGTGTACATTTTTTGGGAAAGGCTCATAAATCAATGAAAGCATGAGGAGGAGAAATAAATAAGAGAGAGAGTGTGAGGAAAGAGGGAGTATAAATAATATAAATGACAAAAATCCCTCAAAAAAAAATCTAAAAAGATATTAATATGAACCTTTAAAACATAAACATACAAGTATCCTAAAATAATCAATTTTTTGACTAATAACTATCCTA
The DNA here is from genome assembly GCA_037957365.1 of Torreya grandis. Lineage (NCBI taxonomy): Eukaryota > Viridiplantae > Streptophyta > Pinopsida > Cupressales > Taxaceae > Torreya > Torreya grandis. The sequence goes on along the minus strand of JARHVA010007121.1, from coordinate 218,077 downwards.
AGCCAAAATGCAGTGTCTATATTAGATAAAATTGAAACATTACATAAGAAATTATCACAAAAATATCACAAGATAGGTTGTCAACAAATAGGAAACTAACAATGGTGAATAACAAAAAAAATAAGAAACATCAGCAAAAATGGACCACCCAAACATAAAGAGAGACTGATTATCCATGGTGGTAAGAATTCCCTTCCATCTTTTTTCATGTTGGTATTTTCAATGACTTAGCTCCAGATGGCTCCAATTTAGACTTGCCAACCTTGTCTTAACTTTTAATCCTTTTGTTGAATCTAAAACCAAAATATTCTTCCTTTTTGACCAGTGCTTCTTTGAGAATTTTGGTATTTTGAAAATAATTGTTAATGTATTCCTTACTAATCAAGATTACATGGAGGGCCTAATTAATTTTATCCTTCTCCCTTTCAAGTTTATTCATCTAACCTTCCATCTGAGTCATTTGGTTAATAATTCTATGAACATCAACCCAATGCTTTGAATCCTCTAGGATGTTTATACCATGGATAGGTTTAACTTTCAGCTACCTATGGATATCCTGCACAGAGTTTTTAATGTTGTCATTCTCTTTCATAATCTCGTTCATCATGTTTTTGTGTAGTTCAACATTATTAGTTAGAGAGTATAATTTTAGATTGTCCTCTAGAGTTTTATGAACACATTTTTTTATGATTTAGGTCTAATAGTAAATGGTCACCCTTCTACTCCTTGAGAGACATGTCCTTCCCCTAGTTCTATTTACTGGTGTTGGCATAATTTTCCTCACCTCTAATTATTTGAGAAACACTTTTCTACAACAGTGATTCTAAAGATTTAACAATTTATAAAGATTCATTATTTGAAAAATACTCAACTATCACCACTTTTACCTTATTATCTGTTGAAGTGTCCAAAGAAGGTACCTTTATGGTAATGGCTTTGGGTTTGGCAAAGGATTTAGAAATAAACTTAGTATTTAGTGGGAATATTGAAAAAGGCTTATTTTTTTGATGATTGGACAAGTTTAATTTTAAGAGAGGGATCAAGATATTGAGATCTAGCATGCTAGTATAAGAGATAAATCATCCCCTAGTAGAGAGGAAGGGTGAATTTACCCAATTGAATCTTGACAATCAAATTCTCCATAGATAATAGTATGTAAAAAGGGAAGCTAATATAGATCTTATGTCAAAATTAATTTAAAAAGGTGAAATTATTATAATATGTCACCTTATACCTACCTTTAAGGATGATGCATAGCATGACTTGATTAATTATTCCATTTGGGAGTGGTAAAGGAGTCAATAATAAATCCACCGTAGAATGAGATAAGCCTCTCATTTTTTTGAAGTAAGGTCTACATGTCTTATTTTTTATCATGTTTGGATTTATAAAACTTTAAACCATTTATAAAAATTTAAACCATCAGTATTCAAACCATTGATGGAGGTAATTATTTCTTCATAAACATCAAAATGATATTTCTCTCATGGACACTTTACTATCATTCTAAATTTTAGAGAAATCAATCAAAATTATGGGGTCATACCCTTTGATTCCCATGAAAGTTGTGAGGCCTCATTTCTATAAGATTCAATAGATTGTGGGATTCTTTTTCATAGCAACTATTTTTATTAGATCCACTCTAAACCTATTTTCCCCCCATGTTCTCCTCTGATTTCTTTCTATAGAGAAAAACATCAAGCGTATTGGTTCTATACTCCTTGGGAATGCAATGAATGTAAATTTTATTTATTATAACATCTATGGAGTTATCATCCCACTTGAGGTCATCTATACCCAAACACTTGATGGTAATCATGAAAATGTTATGTATCAAATCCCACCTCAAGTTGAAATAATGTGGTTTATCACCCCTTAAAGTGGAATAAACACATTATCTATCACGAATAATTCCATAATTATAGCCAATAAATGAGGAATAATGAATTATAATGGTGGTAAGGAATAAAATAATTATATCAAAGCTAAAAATCATAACCTTAAAGGATGATTTGTCAATATTTTGTAGATAGTCCTATAGCTAGAATTACTACTATATAAAAACTCCAAAAAACTATTAACTATTGTAAAGGCTTGATTCATCTTGGATTAGTAGGTTAATGTATGATGGGAAGTCAGAGATTCTATAACACTTAATAAGGTTTGGGTAACTAACTCCAATATTAACTAACCAAACAATAATCTTGTTCCCTTATCTATAAATTAGGTTGATGGAGACTCTTTTGAAGGATCTATTGATTGAAATAACATCATCAATGATGTTTTTTATGGTTCAACTTGGAGTGGATTTTTTTATTAGATAATTTATTATGTTTAAGGAGTCACCTTGTATGACCAACTATGTGAAACCCATAACTTGAGCCAATATTAATTCCAAAATAGGTAGATTTAGACTTAGATAAATTATTAGTTTGGAAACCCAGACTATCATCATAAGCAACTACCAAACAACCCTTATTGTATCTAAAAATTCAACCTGATCCAACATTCCCTAGTTTCCCTTTATAATCTCCATCAAAATTTAACATAACCCATCCTAGGGAATGAGATCTCCACTTGATAATCTTTCTAGATTCATATTTAAGGTTGATCATTGACTATTTATTGGTATAAATATTCCAATGTATCATTATCTTTATTTATCTTTATTTAATCTTTTTAGGATTCTTAAATGTGTGATAAGCCTGATTATCCATTATAAATTGGATAATTTATCATTTTTCCTAGCATAAAAAATTCTTTGATTTCTTTCCTTCCAAAGATCTCAGCTAACATGTGGTAATACCATATGCCAAATACTTCTCAAAAAATAATTATAAAAAGGAGAGGACAATTATTGAAAACATTCAAGCAAAGTGGAGGTTTAGACCTAGTAGACTTTAAAATTGGTAATAATAATATTAAATACCCTTAATCCAAAGAGAAAATTGAGAAGTAATTGGGCTCTCTCTCTCTCTCTCTCTCTCTCTCTCTCTCTCTCTCTCTCTCTCTCTCTCTCTCTCTCTCTCTCTCTCTCTCTCTCTCATCTCTCTCTCTCTCTCTCTCTCTCTCTCTCTTCTCTCTCTCTCTCTCTCTCTCTCTCTCTCGATGATAAAAACCAAGGCTCTTTTATCCCAATAAACACCAACCTAGTTCATTTTCTTCCTCCTCTGGTTTTTGGTGTTTTTATCTTTGAATTATGTTAATTATAAATGGTGGTAATGGTTCTACAATTTGGGTTTTAAGATTCATTTCTATTTGACAACATGAATATTATAAGAAAATTATTGCTCCAAATTCCTCCTAAATTATATTAAAGTTAGCTTATGGACTATATAGCTTCAACAGTTTTCAAACATCATAATTTTTTCTAATGTAATTTCCATTTTCCATTGTGATTGTGAGTAACTTTTAAATCCCTTATTTCGTTATTGATTATAAATTGTTTATTTCCAAATTTTAATTAGTAATTTATTCATCTAGGTGTGCCCTAATTCTTTTTATTAGCATTCCTTTTGGGTAATAACCACATTACCAACCTAGGGTATGGAGGACTCTCAACCCTATTCTTCATATCTTGTTACCTATTCCTCCAATCTTCCTCTTTTAAAATTACTCATCTAGGAAAACCATGTCCTTTACTTGAAGATTTGATATATAATCTTATAAGGAATACTATTAAACAAAAATAAAAAATTTATACTTATTCCTTTAACATACCCTATAAAGACTCCATAATCTTTCACCTAATGACCATATATAAAAATATATTTTCCTCATATTTCCTATCCATCCTTAAATAAATGATAAATTAAGTATTGAGATGATGATCCTATATTATTATATAGATTAAACAAGTGTGGAAGCCAACATTGATATTTGGGATTAGTCTTAACCCCAAGTGTTTATTTTATTTAACTTCACAAATGTTAAAGATAGAAAAAATTGATATAAAATGGACCTTGTTTTTCAAAGGATTATGAGTTTTATTATATCTTAGTTAATGGACCCATAATTTTAATTAATATATCCATAAAACCTAAATTATTTGTGTCTTAATCTATCTCTATACAGTCTCCCTAAAAGTTTCATTGGTAAAATATCTTAATGGAGTTATAATTATATTTGAATAATGTTTTACCATGTTATATGATATAGAGGTATAACCATCTCTCACTATTATGAATGCAAACATGAACTTATAATCCTTGACTCGGCCAACCCAACGTTGATTTGTTTATCTTCTCCTCTTTGATGTCTTACTTGAACTTTATTTCAACCTATTTATCACTTTGATATCTTCCATGTACTAGGTTTTTATATTTAACTTTCTAACATGATGTAGAGATCCTTCTGTTGGTTCCTATACATTGACTTAACTAACACAAACAACACTTTCTTGTCTTATTACAACTTGCTCATTCATTGAAAAGACTTATGGGTTAAAGATTTTAGTACATATTTTCAATGGTTATTTGTTAAGTTAGGGTACTCATGACCATATCTTATTAATCTAATCCTCTTTTATATTCTCACCAATTCACCTAACCTCTTAGCATAACTCTTTCATAACTGATTATTTCTTCCATGTGTTATAACTATCTAGTAGCCTTTTTTGTCAATTTTCAATTGTATGAGAAAATAGTTATTCCTCTTAAGAAACTAAAATGATTTTTTGATAGTTTCTATCCCCTTCCTTATCTCCATGAATTTTATTTACCTATCTCTACTCTTAAATCACTTTTCTAACCACTTTTTAGGCACTGTCTAGGCCTAATTAGGTCTCCTCTACCCTATGACACATGCAGTCTATTATTTTTATATGCATCCATACCTTTATAGTATATAACCTTAAAAATATCATAGTAGACATTATTTCACATATAATCATGAAGTCGTGTGATTTTTCACTGGTGGAAATATTCATAAAATGAGTTCTTGTATTGAAACCCTAACATAAGTTTAAGTCTACTCTATGCAGACCCGAGAAGGTATAAAATTGCCTTTTATACTTTAAAATAACTTTAAATATACTAAAATGATTATAAAATTTATATATAACCACTATATGTCTTTATCAATCATTATATTCCTCCTTTGAGACTCTATAGGTCGATTTACTCAAGTTTCAGACTGACTAAATGTGATAACACAGTCTGCTATAGATTTTGAGTAGATTAATTATATATATATATATATTCAAACACTTTTAAATAACATGAAAAACCTTTTAAGAACTGATAAAAGGGCTTACCAGTTTTTATATGCTATTTAATCAACGTTCCACAAAACTTCCTCTTGTAAACAGTTCACAAAGAGTCTTCTTGTGTCAAAACACAATCAAAATAAGATATGAGCAGTTGGTTAATAAATTGATAAAATATTATTAATTTTATTGAATATAGCATCCATTAATATTTTAATCCATTAGAGAATTGTCTTCTTACTACTTTTTATGACATTACCAATAACATTTCAAAATAGAGCTCTTGGTTCATCCATATTCATGTTCATTAACAAGTATACACATTACGAAACATGTGAACAGAGTTTTTATATCTTGTTCATTCAATCTCTCTAAAAATTTCTATCTCTCTCCATTTGAATGACTCTCTATCCCAAACATGTACCCATTCTAAATTCCTACAATTATCCTAACTACTTCTTGATTCCCTCCAACGTAGAAAGGGAAGTTATACAAGGAATATGTTTAGGCATAATTAGTTTTTAAACATAAATCAACTATAACAAGTACTAATCCATCATGAACATTCTAAAATAACTGTAACACACAAGGTCACAATAGTTTGACCTTTCACAAACATTAAGAAACTTCTAAGAATAATTTAAGAATTCAAAAATTTGAAATGAACATTTAGGTGGGAAAATACCTAAGTGACTCAAATTTGAATTTTATAAATAAGTAATACTTAAGAGTGACTCCTACAAGCCTCATATGACTATAATGACCCTCTAAAGACTTAAAACATTAAAAATAGACCAAAACCTATCAAGTGTAATGATGCTCCTATATCATTATAGGCCACTAAAAATGTACTTTTATAAAAATTTCTAAAGTGTGTTTGAGTTTGTACCTTATCACACTTTTAGAATTAGTTATTTTTAAGATAAATGATTACAAATGAGATATATACTTTTCTGATTGATAATTTTTTATTTGTATTACATCTATCCCATAATTTTTCATTTTAACTAAGCAAGACATATTCTATATTTGACCAAAAACAATACACTACCTAAGTGGTAGACATAGAAGGATATTCAAAGCTTAAATATAAAATAAAACCATTTTAGATTAAAGATAAATAGTAATAAGTAGATGAATTAGGGGATAAAATTTGATCTATTTTCAACCCTGGAGCCTAAGGAGGATATGAATAGGGATAAATAAATAATACCACACACACACACAAACACACACACCAAAATTTTGATCAAATTCTCTATTGGAATATTTGAATTCTCTTTAAAATGAAATTTGAATGAAGATGGGGTTCAATAGTTATTATTTATTTTCTAACCTTTGCATAGATTATATATTCATCTTATATTGATTTTTGTTCTTTGACTTTGTATTCTAACATTTTAAAGATTCAATTTCTTACTTGAATTTATAGTTTTATTATGCTTCAAGTGCTTTTTTTCATTTGGTTTCACACTTTGTTTTCTTCCCAAGTTGTCATGTTTATTTTTGAGCCTTCTTCTAAGGTTTTCTTCATTATTTTTGAGTTATTGTTTTATAATTCTCAAGTGGAATTTTATAATGTTGTTTTATTATTTTTTATCCCATGATATTCTTGTTTGTCTCATCCCAAAATCCTACACTAAATTTTAAATAATGATTGCACATTTATTTTGGAAACATGTTGATAATCCACTAATGAAATATGATATAATATCCAGGTGATTAGGGGAAACTTTTTTATTCCTTCTTGTTATTTATTATTTATGTATGTGATTTGTTGATTTAATGTGAATAAGTTTTCTAATTGGTTATAATCACTTTCACTTGTTTGTCATAAGATTCCATATTTATTGTGTCTTTATAAATCCATTGCCTTTATCCTATTTAGTACCAATTGCAAAATAATTTACCTATATTTTCATTGTATTAACGTACATAATTTATGTTAATATCTTATTCCTATATAGAGAGGTATTAATTTAATTATATTTATATATGGTACTAATTAAATAGTCATGATATATGCAAATCTTATTTATAATAATTTGAAGGATATTTATTAGGATGGGATAATTTTCTTGTTTGCTCGAGAGAAGCTATGGGGGTGAATATTGGGAATGTCTCTACTCCAATTTAGGTTATTCATACATTAATTCTAGTACTATTCTATAATATGTTATCCTTGGGTGCTTATTTTTATCTCTCATACATTATCCTATCTTCCTAGTTTATTTTCAAATCACTGGTGTGTTTTCATATGACTAGTGTGTCTCCATTTATTGGATGTGTTTCTATAAACTTAGCATAATATAACTAAGTGATATGCTTCTCAATGTCTTTGACATCCATTATATATGACTTTATGCTCATTATATGTATGATCTATATTCATAGTGTATGTTATACTTTCTATAATTATGCTTGATGTGAATACTTTATGTCATTTCATATATCAAACATGTATTTTTTTTATCATGACTCATGTTTCTATACTTTGGTTTGTGTGCCTATTATGCCACTAATGTGATTTATTTCTTATTCAGTCTCTATATTCTTGGTATAAATCCAATTATGTAAGTGTTTGCTTTGTGTTTAGTCATATACTTGACATGATTTATAACATGGTTATCTTACTCGCATGCTTAACATGTTTTATGTTTTGTTAAATTTCCATGATACATATTGTGTAATTTTTTTTTATTTCTATCCTTTGTTTCCATGGTTCATATTATGCATTTATTAGGCAACACATATTACAATCATGCTTTACATTATTATATCTTAATATTATAATTCCATATTGCTCATACATTGATGCAATATGGTACATATTTTTCTTATTCTTACATTGATTATATAGTGCATTTATAA